>PVJN01033134.1:0-23650 GCA_004026805.1 Lasiurus borealis | reverse complement strand
AGACCGCATACCTCCTCAACCCCTTCTTCCTTCCCCTTCCCCTCTCTGAGCATATATAAGAGCCACCAAGAATAAAAATTTTGAGGCTTGATCAGAACACCATTTGTCTTGCCTCCATTCTTTGTGTCCCTGTCTGTTTCTCATTCTCTTAGGTGCGTCGCCCCGCCGTTCCTGTTGACTTGCCCTGCAGGCCGGGGCAAAAAGACATTTATTTCTCATAGTTATGGAGACAGCAAAGTCCAAGATGAAGGTACCAACAGATTTGATGTCTGGCTTGTAATGGCTTCCTTCTTGCTGTTTCTCCATATTATAAACATTGAAAGGGTTTTGATCTCTTCTTATGTGGATACTAATCCCATCATGGGACTCCACCCTCATGAGGTAGATCATCTAAATATAATGACCCCTCAAAAGTTTCACCTCCAAATGCCATCACATTGGAGATCAGAGTTTCAACATAGGATTTAGGATTGCACATTCAACACATAGCTGATGAGCATAGATGCCAATAATTACGTGGAGAAAATATGATTGCATTTGAAATTATTAATTTTATCAGCCTTTTGCCAACATTCTTGTGAGTTTGATTCCAAACATGAAGAGTCAGAATGTTACAGAGAACCAGAATAATCAAACAATGCTCAGAGAATTTGGAGTTACATTTTTTTATGCGCAGATCCAGAGGAAAATGTTTCTTAAATTCTGGGCCCCAACATGCAGAAATTGTCCTTATTTATATGTTTTTACCTTCTTTGTCTCCCAAATATGAGATGTTCCCCGCCCCTTTGCAAGTTCTTAAAGGGCCCCTATGTGCTGAGGCCTTGAGACCTCAACCAAAGGCCTGGCCTGGTGCCAGCACTGATCATTTTGTCCAGGGAAGATTTGACGGCCTCTCTGAAGTGAGAATAGTCTCATTTTCCTTATTATTTAAGCAAGTAAACATTTACAGAAGCCAAATAGCAAGGTTATAATTTCAAATAGCAGTTTTTGTGTAAGATGGATGTTTCAAGAAAACATCATTTTTCCCTTGTTCAACTTTTAGAGACCAGATGATAAACTTAAATTCCCTCCCTTGATTTTCTCAATCTATCTAAATTCAATCCATATTGTTATAAATAAAATTGTGTGTGTGTATGTGTATGTGATCCATTCACCCACATTATCGACAGTGTGTGGTACCTCTTTTTTAATACTTGATAAAATATAGAACTATTATGGAGTATCAAGGGGTCAGATATCATGTTTGTAGCCTGGATAGTAATTTAGTTTGTTAGCTCTCCAACACAACTGTACATGTCACCCATTCTCACTCTATTATTATTGTCAGAACCAAGCCATCTTGACGTTTCTTCTGCAGGCCATGGCACTTTTAGTGATCTTTTTCGTATTTCTTTAATAACACTTCAATTTCATTATTCATGCATAAGAAATATAATCTATAATATTGACACCATGATTATGTATGAACACACTTTATATTCTTCAGCTTAGAAGTATTTCTATAATATCACAGAAAAGTAAAATGAACCTAGTCAATGATTTAAGATATGGGGTTAAGACAGAACATCAAAGACATTCACTGTATTTTTATTTTCCTAAACAACATTTTGAATACATATTTTCTTTCATATTTAAAATGATTCTTTATTTTACCTCTATGATTTTGCAAGAAGCAACTGTATATTGGTTCTATCAAGACTCTGTAGAAAGTTAATGTCTGATGAAATAACTCAATCAGCCAGTCAGCATTACTAGAGGTGGCTCCCGTCATCAATGCATCAGAGGGTGCCAATGAGCATCGGTTTTCTTCCCAGCGGTGGACCCAATTGTATATATCAACCTGCCTACTGTTTTGCCTTCACTTTTCTACTTTTATCTCTTAGGTTCTACACATGTATTTAATTTCCTCATGCTTTTTAGATACAGTTTCCATAAAGATTGCTATTAGGAAGACAGTAGACCTTAAGGACATGAGCTTTACCACTTTTAAACAGGGGTTCATTTTTTGCCCCATTACTTATTGCTTTACCATCCTGTTAAACTAAACTATGGATCTCAATTTCTTCTTCTGTAAAATAAGAATAATAGAAATCTTCTCATGAGAATTTGTGGGGATTAAGAGAGAAAGATGCAAAGCAGGAAACGCGCTTCCTGGCACATGGTAAAAACCTTAGGTAATAAATGCTGTCTCTATTGATGCTCTTCCTCTGCCTCCCACAAAATTAATGGTTAGGAATTATATAGAAAGGCAAAATCTACCTTTAGTTCTTCAAACGTTCTATGTGAAACTGGGAGCAAATATACAGAAAGTTTGTCTTCAATTTTAACAATCAAAATGTTAAAAAAGAAAAAGGAAAGTTACACTGAGAATTCATTTTCAAAAGCAAGCTCTTTATATGTTTATCTCAAGGGAATTAATTAGAAATATGAATAAGCTTTTAAGTAAAGAACTTCTTTAAAATTTTTTGCTCAAGAAAAACTTTGCTTGTCAAAGGTGCAGTATCTATTCAATCAGTCTATAGTCAAGACTCTCATGCTGTGAATGTATCATAGTGAGGAGCAGATAAAAGTAGTAGAATAATTTCAAATTTCCAGGATGTAGCTTTCTTTTAATCTCTGATACATCTTTTATATAAGGGACTAATTTTAATGTCACCAAACTGAATATGTCTATGGTTATGAAATAGAATTTTTGGACTGGAATCCAGATTCTTTGTTCTCCGGAATCAAGAATGATTCCCCAGAGAGAATGTGGCATAGCAAAGGTGGAGATTTATTAAAGAGCAAGTACAGACTCCCACAGGGGGAGAGGAGAGAGTCCCACAGAATGGCCTCCCATGTAGGGAGGGAGAAAGGGTCCCACTGAGTTCCTTTTCCCTGTGGCTTATACAGGCTGCACATCCTTGATATCCCCTCTGATTGGTAACTAGTCCCTTAGACTGGTTACTATAGTAACTCCTGTGCTCAAAGCTTGAAACTCACATGGGACAGGTGAGCTTCCTCCCCCGACCCCCACTTCCTTATTGTTTTCTTATTCCCTTTAGGCTTTCTTCCTCTCTTTTTGAATGAAGGGTTTTCCTCTCTTTATTATGTAAATATAGACCTTTTGTTGTTTCCAGCTTCCTTATTCTATGGAAATGTCCCAGCTATGCAGCCCTGTGCTTCCTCCATGGTTCCCTTATTTTCCAACACAGTGGTACCTCGAGATACGAGTGCCCTAACATACGAGATTTTTGAGATACGATCCATCTAGTGAGCGATTTTTGCTTTGAAATATGAGCAACATTTGAGATAGGAGTAATCATGCGGATCGGCTGGCTGCACATGACCCACCAGTTTACTGTGATACGAGCGTCTCATAGTTTCCCACGCCTCAAGGTTACGGAATGAATTAAACTCATATCTTGAGGTGCCACTGCATTTCTAAAATTTCCTAAACCTGTCCTATTTTATCCTTAAAATTCCTGTTTTGATAGCTTATCCTATCTAATAAAAAGGGAATAAGCTGACTGCCCCACCCTCAAAGATGGTGGGGCCCACAGCCAATAAGGAGGGAATATGCTAATTGACTTTCATGCCCTCAAATATGGCGGTACTCACAGCCACAAGATGGACCTGCTTCCGAGTGCCCCAAGTCCCCTCAGTCCCCCAGCCGCCGAGGGCCAGCACGAAGTTCAGGCAAGCCTCGGATGGGCCGCCCAAGTCTCAGGTAACCAGAGCCAGACTAGGTTTGTGCTGCCAGCAGTGGCAGCAGCAGAGGTGTGATGGGGTTTCACCTTTCTCTGATCACCGGGTTGCCTCCTGCCCCTGAGGCCTCCTGGACTCTGAGAGGGGACAGGCTAGACTGAGAGACCCCGCTCCAGTGCAAAAATTTTCTTGCACCAGGCCTTAATATCAAATAGTTTTTAAAGATTTAAATCAGAACATTAGAAAACTATTTTAATTTAAAATTTCCTTGTTACCTGGCTCAACTAAGTAAGTAAAAGCATCACCCGTTAAGTGGGTACAGAGTGCAGTCTGAGGTCATCTTCACAAATTCACTCACTAGATCAACTAGAAATACTATATCCTCCATTTCCAAAAAAAAAAAAATGGATTCTTATAATAGCAGCTTTGGAAGCAGTAGAAGAACAAAGATTTTATAAATACACCAAGATTTTATTTTTGCTAGATGCTTTGTATCTGACTGGCATCTTCTATAAGCAATGACATATCTAGATAAAACAACTCATTATTTAAATCCTACTTTTACTCAAAATTAAAGACTTAATGCTGCTAAGTTTTACTTTGCAATCTAATTGCTTACCTAATTGAAATGCTGTAGGTAACATCCAGAAGAGGCATCAACAAAGATTTCAGAGATTTCCCTAAAATTAATGGATTTGAAGAGGAGTTAATACTCTTAAAGAAAGAAAACATTTTATTGTTTCATATTTAAGTTTTTTTTTTTTTCTGGGAGCTGAAATAATTGGTATGTAGTAGTTTTCTCTTATGTGCTATTTCACTTGCTGTGGTTTCAGTTGCCTGCCATTGAATGAAATACAAAAACATTAAATGGAAAAGTCTAGAAAAAAAAATTTTTAACTGCACACTGTTATGAGTATCATGAAGAAATCTCCCACCATCCCATTCCAACTTGCTCAGGAAATAAATGATCCCTTTGTCATTGTATCCACACTCTATCCACTTCCAAACTGTTAGTTGCTTAGTAGCTGTCCTGGATATCTTACCAACTTTCACAGATATTGCAATGCTCATGCTCAAGTGACCTTACCTTAATAATGGCCTCAAAGCACAAAAGTAATGATATTGTCAATTTGAATACACCAAAATGAAGCAGTACATTGCTTCTTTTAAGTGAAAAGGTAAAAGTTCTTGACTCAATAAGAAAAGGAAAAAAAATCATATTCTGAAGTTGCTAAGATTTATGGACAGAACAAATCTTCGACCCTTTAAATCATGAAGAAGGAAAAAAGAAATTTATATTAGTTTTGCTGTTGCACCTTAAATTGCAAAGCAAGTTATGACAACAGTGTGTGATAAGTGCTTAGGTATGATGCAGAATCATTATATTTGTCCTTACAAATAATCTTATTTTCCAAATGCAAATTTATATTCTAACTTCTTAGTTTTGCATTGAGAACACATTTGTAAAATGTAATGAGGTGTTATTATATTCATAGTCTTAACATCTGCAACTCTAAAAGCAAAACTACCAAAGAGGCATTTAACAATAGAGTAATTCTCAAGTTTTTGTACACAATGAAAAACATCCATTGAGCAATCAGCATATCAAGGGCATTGCTTCAAAAATATATACACAAAACAATAAACAGGAAAAGCAACTTAGAAATGAGGGAGAATAAAAGCTGAAAGATTGGTTGCTAATAGAACATTCATGGTTTGAGCTTCCATCTTTTTTTATGACCTTTATAATTAGATCTCAATTCATCTGCAGTAAGTGTAGAGTATGAAAAGAGAATAATCATAACGATATGTTTCATGTATTCAATTAAAAATGGATTTCCTTATATTTTTCAAATAATCTTTACTCAACCCTCTAATTGATACATTGTTTTCAAAATGAACTTTGGAATTAAACCTGGTTTAGAGTTTATAGAAAAGAGCTCACAAATACTATGAATGGATTATGTAGCCTTGAAAACTATTAACTAAGTGTTCAGTTTTCTAATTGATCAGTGAATACTAACAAATATTGCCATTTATATGAAATTATGGAATTTTCCAATGAAGATTATATGTCAGATAAATATATAACCTCAACCGCCAGAAGAATACTGGCACAAATACTTTCTTATATAGGTAATAACAAAATTTTTTGTTTTGTTGTTGTTGTTTATGATTTTTTGTGTGCTTTTTTTGCCAAGAGCTATTCACGTTAGTTTAACACCATATAGTATGTCTCCTTATTCATTTAGGTCCTCTTCTATTTCTTTCATTGTTACAGAAAACTGGAGAAGAACCAAGCAATACTTAGAGAGATGGAGATGCATTTATTACATGCGGGTCCAGAGGAAAATGCCTCTCAAATTCTGGGCCCCAACATGGAGGAATTTTCCCTATTTATATGTTTTTACCTTCTTTGTCTCCCAAATATGGGGTGTTTCTGGCCCCTTTTGCAATTTCTGTCCCAGTGTTTCTCTAAGGACACTAGCACAGGTGGCCAAGAGCATCCTCTGCCAACAGGTTGGACTTACACAGATGATTCAGGCACTTATTAAATATTGGCCCAGCATAAATGACACAGGAGACAGACATGCAATGCACGAATCACACGCGGTGTATGTACCAGAGTCCTGGTGGTGTCCAGACCTCGGCAGACCACCCGGAGATCCGCGCTGACAGACACACACACTGGACATTGGACGTTGCAGCTGCTGCTCAGCGTCTGGTAGAGGCCTCGCCTTGTGGCTCACGGTTCGGACCCAGGTCCACAGCAGAGCGCAGAGCTCAGGCAGGTGCAGGAAGGGGAGCGGAGAGCGACCGTCTGTGGAGGGCAGACAAGTGGCTCTAATCTCCTTCAGGGCTTGCTCTCTTTTATGTGCTCAAGCAGACGTCTTCAGTGTGTCTTATCAGCAGGTCCCAGGAGTCCTGCTATCTGGTCTTACATGTGGGGTACACACTTCTTTATCTCTTACATGCACATCTCTTTGAAGGGTGTTCACACTTCATTCCACTCCCTAATATGTCACACCCAATTCTTATTTTACATTTATATTTTATTCTTACTATTATTAATATAACAATTTCTTAAACAGCCCCTATGTGTGGGACCTTGAGGCCTCAACTAAAGGCCTGGCTTGGTGCCAGCACTGATAGTTTTGTCCAGGGAAGGTTGAATGGCCAGCCATTTTCAGGGCTCCCAAGCAGGATACCAGGCTTTTCCTTGGCACGCTTATTGGCTTCAAGTCTTCAGAGTTCACACAGGGCTCTTTAAAACATGATACTCCAGTCAAAGTTTCCAGTCAAAAAAGCACCAGTAGAAACTGGTCTTATTGAATTATGCAAAGATATGTATGGCCATGATTTATTAAGCATTGCCAAATTTTAGAGGAATTATATAAGGAAAAATATATACTGATCTGCTTTAAGATCTTCTGATTTTCCTTGTCAGTCCTTTCTATGGATTCTTCATAGTAATATAACTGTCTTCAAATGACAAGGAGAAATTAAAAATGTCTATATTCAAGTAGACAATTATAGTTGTCCTTATAGTAGAGTTCCTGCTACTTGACTTGTCCTTAAAATGTCATATGGTCTCTGGGAGGGGTGACATGCCCTCTGAGAAAGGACTAAGGGAGCTTTATTGCTTTACAGGGTCTCACATGTCACAGGACTTCACCGGGTCTGTAATTCCTATAACAAAGGGCTGGTACTTACCACTTCCCTCTGTTCCAAACAGGCCTTCCCCAGTTCCCTAAAGTTGAAGTTTGTGCCACACCTGACATGGGTACGGCCATACAAGCCTGCAAGTCAGTACACAGGCTGCCAACTGTCTTTCAATAGAGACCAAAACCAGATGGTATTTTTCTTGCCCATTTGGGCACCTTCCCTTTTGGCAACTACATTCAAACCTGTAAGGCTAATGCAATATTATTAACACCATGAAGTACAATATTGGCACTGTGGCCACCATCGGTAGCCACATCTTCCGCTCCCATGTATGACACATGGTAGGGCTACACAAATATCTTAGGAAGGTGACTAAAGTCTATTCTTGACCTTCCCACACAAAGCCAAATTGTCCTTGTTTTTCTGGAGTCATGTCCATAAAGACGCAGACATCATCTATGTCTATTATACAGTTTTCTGCAGGCCACTGTCACAGCTGCACATGATGGCCCGTTCTTCTTTCTAGCCACAAACACAGCCTGTCTCATTTCCCTAAAATTTCTTCTGGCACAGGAGAAAGAAGTTTTGCTAAAACAGGCAGCTTACCCCCTACATAACTGGACTTGGATATCTGTATAGACTCTAGAAAGCCATAATTTGTAAGTTTAGCATGTAGCCTTGGGTCCTTCCAACCCAACAGAGTCTCTGCCATCCCTCAGCCAGACTCCTCTCTTGGAGAATCTCATTGTCCTGAACTCTCCCCGTTCCAGAGAGAGTGCCTTTCCTTTGCTCTTTGACTTTAAGCTGCCAGTCCAAACAGCCAGAGTTGCAGTTAGAAACAGCTTTGCGTATTGCAAAGCGCTTCTGTGGCAATGGCTTGGGTATTAGGCCACTTGTCTTCCCACCAGTCCCTTTTGTGGCAGAGCAGCAACCAGGCCTCTCCCAAGGGAGTGCACTGGAAAGGGATCTCAGCCCCTCTTCTTCAAGCTGCAACAGGTACTAAACCCTTTCAGTACGTTTGCAAACAGGGAGCTTTCACCAGCTCTACCTGCTGCTTTTACAGATCCTGGGCTCGCTGCTCTCTTCCTGGGGCTGCGGGAAGGCCAGTAGAAGTCACTGGCTTCTGGTTTAACTGCTGCAGCCAGCAGGCCAAAGGCCTGAGTCTTGTGTTGCTCGTTGTAAAATGCTCATTGCTCACTGGGCGGCAGAGTGTCAGCTAGATTAATGATGCTTGCAGAAAACTTGCTACTTTGAATCTAGTGAAGTTCTGATAAGACACCTGGACCAGACCCCTAGGCCAGCAGAGCTGTCTGGAGCCAGTAAAAAATCAACAAAAACATCTCTCTCCCTGCTTCACCCAGTCTCATTACATTGGGTTTATTGTACATTTTCATTTTCATTGTTTTCTGAAGTGGGAGTAGTCTCATTTTCCTTATTATTTAAGCAAGCAGGTATTTACAGAAGTCAAATAGCAGGGTTAACATTTAAAAAAGCAGTTTTTATATAAGATGGTTGCTTCATCATAACCATTTTATAATTGTCATCACATACTTATGAGATATATATGTAAACATAATTTTTTTAGGCCGGTGTTACAATGGTAACTAAGAATAGTTTTATTTTTTTTAATAAAAATTTAACTCATTGATGTGTCTTATTGCACTTGCTAGGACTTCCAGTACAATATCGGATAGCAGAGGTGGTCTTGCCTAGTTCCTGATCCAGGATGGCGTGAATTAAATTGTGTTCCCCCAAAAAATAGGTTGAAATCCTAACCTGGGGCCACTGCGAATGTGACCTTCTTTGGAAAGAGTGTCTGTGCAGATATAATCACTTAAGAAGAGTCAGACTGGATTAAGGAGGGTCCTAAAGAAATGTTTAATGACCTTATTTGAAAGGAGAAATCTGGGGACAGAGGCACAGGGGAAGGGATAGTCACGTGAAGATAAAAGCGGAGATTGAAGTTATTCTGTCATAAACCAAACAGTGCCGGGAGGCATTAGAAGCTACAAGAGGCACAGAATCTTTTTTTTTTTTAATATATTTTATTGATTTTTTACAGAGAGGAAGGGAGAGAGATAGAAAGTCAGAAACATCGATGAGAGAGAGACATCGATCAGCCGCCTCCTGCATGTCCCACAGTGGAGATGTGCCCGCAAGCAAGGTACACGCCCCCTACCTGAATTGAACCTGGAACCTCGCAGTCCCTAGGCCGACGCTTTATCCACTGAGCCAAACCGGTCTCGGCAGGCATAGAATCTTGTCCAAAAATCATATTGCATCATACAGATCCAACACTAATGTCTTCTTATCCCAGGTATCCTTGCTTTCCCCCATTTCTATAAATGTCATTCTTTCATTTGCTCAGACCCAAACTTGGAGTCATCTTTGCTCTCTGCTTCCTGTTACATGTAAGACACTACCTATCCAATTTGTCAGCAATTTTTTTTCCAGTCTAGCTTAAAAGTAAATGAAAAGTCTAATTGCTCTATATAATGTCTACAGCTAATTGGTCTAAATACCTGAATGCCTTACTTGTATTACTGCCATAGCCTCATACATGGACTCCCTGCTCTGTATTCCCAACAGTGTAGTTAGAGTGGTGCCATAAACACAAAGGCAAACCAACTCCTTTTCTGGAACTCTCTTATGGATTGCCATCTCCTCTAGAATGGCGTTCAACTTGCTTCCTGTGGTCTATTACCCCATCCGGTCTGGCCTTCCACTGTTTCTCAGACATGGTCTACAACTCCCTCCCCGCACACTCCCTATGTTAATCTCCGATAGGAGGTCCTTTTTATGAAAATAACAACAGGTTTTTATTGTTTTGTTTTGTTTTTCCAGTAGAAAGCCAAAAACATTTCATAAGACTGGCTCAGGTTTTCTCTAAGATGTAAAAACTAGGTCCGCAGTAGGATGGGAAAGACAACAGCAATATGGAGTAGATTTTCTACATAAAATCTGTTTCTAATATACAATTTTATGTTATACTTTAATAATTATATAATATAAATATAGTAATATATTATTAATGATATAGTAATATATAATGTAAATGATACATAATTTTATACAATATGTTAAGATATGTATATATTATTTGTATTAAAATTATATTTTTTGTTAGGTTGTAATTCATTCAACATTTAGTCATTTTGATTTACAAATCAGTCTATATGGACTATTTTATATTACGTTTAATACACATTATATATATATATGTATATACACACACACACACACACACACACACACACATAAACATACACATACATATACACTGAGTGGCCAGATTATTATGGTCCCTGAATGTATAATAATTTGGCCACTCAGTGTGTGTATATATTAGAGACCCGGAGCATGAATTCATGCATGGGTGGGGTCTGGCCAGCCTGGCCAGGGGGAGGGGACATGGGCAGTTGGCCAGCCTGCCTGCTGGTCAAACTCCTGGTTGAGGGAACAATTTGCTTATTAGCCTTTTATTATATAAAATATACACTGAATGGCCAGATTATTATAAATTCAGAAATCATAATAATCTGGACATACATATTTATATGATGTCCCAAAATATGTATATGTATACATTTGGGTGGACTGTATTTAGCTTGTGAGTTTAGCACATATGTTTATTGAATATTTAACATACACGGGAAACCACACCAATTCATTTACATTTGTCCTAATATTAAATTATAATAACAAACTCATTGTATCTTTTTATCATTACACTAGTGGCCCAGTGCATGGATTCGTGCACATTGAAAGGAAATTAATTAGAAGAAATGTTTTAATATTGCTATTCCCCCTTTCTCTATAATAGAAGTGACAACCAAATTCACAATCAACAATGACAGATCGAAACACATGTGTGTGACTGGAGCCAGCAAGAGCTTTAAATGTACCATGCATGCGCGAGTCAACATTTATTTTTTAGTTACCAGTGAGCATCATATATACTAGCCGGTCAGTCAGTCAGTTGGATGGTCAGACGGACATACGGTCGGTTACTTAGCCTTTTATATACTACATATACTTTTAAATCCTTTTTTTTTTCACTAACAAGTGAGGAAACTGAGTTTCAGAGGTGTTAACTGCCTGGCCTAGGGTCACATGACTACTGAATAATAGCTGTGATTTGAGAGGAGCCTCATCACATCTGGTTTATTTTACATTTTCATTTTCAATTTTTCTCTCCTTGCCCCATTGACTAGGCCTGAGCCATATGAATCATTTGGGCCAAAGAATGTGAGGGTACATATGTGCACGCTGTTTCTAACAAGAGGCTTAACAGTACTTTCATGGATGGCTTCCTCTCTTGTTCCATGTGAGAAGCATATGCCTGGGTAACCACGTCTTGCTGCTTGGCTCCCAAACAAGGAGTGTTTTTGTTAAAAAACTCAACATGTAGCACAGAAGAAAGGTACCCAGCCAACCTGTAAGCACATGCACAAAGTGAACAGGTATTGTCAAGAGCCACTGAAATATCTATGTTGCTCATTATCACAGAAATAGCTGACTAATGCTGTTTATAAGCAGTGTTCCTTGGCAAAAGTCTTGTTAATGTAAAAAACAACACTAAAACCTGTAAAGAATTTTTGTGAGTTTATTTGGGCCAAACTGTCGACATATGCCGGGAAGCAAACCTCAATGAAGTGAGAGAATGCTCCTGGGAATGGCAGGTGACATTTGCATTTACAGTATACATTGCAATCGAAGGAGGGATGTCAGAGGTGGGTTACATGAAATTAACTGGTGATAGATTAAGGATGTGGGATAACGCAAAGTGAGGGATCTAGGGACCCCTGGAATTGGATAAAAAGTAAAATGACGGAAGCATACTTAGGTGGGTACAGGAACAATTAACACAATAATGAAGGAATTTGTGGCATCTGTCCTGGCGCTCAGCACATTTGGTTTTGCCCCAGGAGCTCCAGAAAATGGGAAGTTACAAGTTACCCAGACACTTCAAGGGTGTGTTATCATAGATGCAAAAAGACACCTAGGCCCAGTTAAGGTAAAGGTTGACCTTGTCAGTGAAGGTACCGGCCTAGGATGTAACTGCCCACCATAACTGCTTTTAGTTCAAGTTCCATTTCAGACCATCCTTTGTGGTGACTTTGCGTCTCTGAGTTTGCAAGTCTGCCGTGCAGGCCTCTCCTGAGCTTGTCAGGTCAGCATGTGGCTCCTTTTGTCCACAGTATTAGTGCTAATTATTGCCATCAAATAAAGGCAGAGGAGAAAAATAATGTATACCGCAGCACGAGGCTCAGTTTAGGCATACATATGCACGTTGTTGTAAGAAAGCCTGGTTTTCAATGTTATCTGTCTTCTCCAAATCAGCCAGTTGTACTTGGCTTCCTGAGTGTCTGTTTCCTTAAGTGAGCTAATGGGTAATTGAAAGGAAATGAACTCCCCTCCATCTTGTCCTATAGGGCTGGGCCCCCTGCCTAAACCCCTCCCCTTTCTGGGAGGAGCCACAGGTGTGCCAGCCATGTCCTAGCTTCCCCAACCACCGCCCAAATGGACCAATGAAGCTCCAGGAACACAACGAGGGTCCTAATGATGCTAAACCACAGAAAGACCCTAATTCAAGTGACCAATCTCTGTAACCCTCATCACTTTCCTAAGCCCCCTAATTATCCTATCCCATAAAACTCATTGTTTCCTCACTGCTGCGCCAGAAAGAGGCTGAGAGCCAAACCCGGGTTTGAATAAAGACTCTTTGCTTTTGCATCGGAAAAGGCTCCTTAGTGGTGGATTACTGGGGACCCCGAACTCTGGGCATAACGTAATATTGTATTGCTAGAGAGCTGCTATGAGTATTAAATTTGCAAGACATGCATAATTCCCTATCATAGGACCAGACATAAAACTGACCTTTAATATGTATTATGTATGGCCCCCACCAGTTTGGCTCAGTGCATAGAGTGCTGGCCTGCGGATTGAACCATCTTAGGTTTGATTCTAGGGCATGTACTTTGGTTGCAGGTTCCCTGGTCCTGGTCGGGTTATGTATCTCTCTCAGATTGATGTTTCTCTCAGTCTTTCCTTCTCCCTTTTACTCTCTCTAAAAATCAATGGAAAAATATTCTTGAGAGAGAATGAACAACAAAAAACAATAATATATGTTACATTTTCAGCTGATAATGAGGATTATAGATGAAACAGGAATTTTAGAGATAAAAATAGGGCAGGTTTAGAAAATTTGGAAATTGGAGGAAGCACAGGGCTATTGTGTGGGAACCTCTTTCCATGTCCCACGTGGCTCAGGGTTCCCGGGTCAGGGTTCGGGTTCTGAAGGAGGCCGCACGCAAAGGAAATGAGAGACTAGAAAATATTAATTTGGCGATATTGGGGGGCCAGGCGGGAGCCTTCCTCTAGTGGGAAGGACTGCCATTTTGCTCTGGCCTTTTTCTCCCTTTTATTAAGGCTTTGGGACACACCCCTAGCCTTTAGGCAGGAAATAACAAACAGAAATTAACATGATACAAACAGATAGTCTGCTTCAACCAATAATGTTTCAACTAAACAGTGAGTGATTAGCTCTGACCTTTCAGAGCAATTAAGGTTGGCCAGCTTTCTGGCCTCCTGTTTACATCCACCTAGTGAGAACAATTACATCCACCTAGTGAGAACAATTACATCCACCTAGTGAGAACAATATTTGGTCTCCGACACTATAGAACAGCAGGAGGTATATTCCATAGAACAGGGAAGCTGAAAAGCTTCAACAGGTACATTTCCATAGAATGAGAAGCCGTGAACAGCAAATGGTCTATATTTACAAAATAAATTGAAAGAATCCCTCCATCCAGAAGGAGAGGAAGAAAGCCCAAAGGGAATAGGAAAACAATAGGGAAGGAGTGGGGGAGAAACTCACACATCCCATGTGAGATTCAACCTTTGAGCCCAGGAGTTACCATAGTAACCGGTCTAAGGGAATAGTGACCAATCAGAGGAGATATCAAGGCACCAGGATGTGCAGCCTGTATAATTCACAGGGGAAAGAAACTCAGTGGGACCCTTTCCCCCTCTCTACGTGGGAGTTCATTCTGTGGACCTCTTTCCTCTCCCCATGTGGGAGTCTGTACTTGTTCTTCAATAAATCTCCATCTTTTCTATACCAATATTTGTCCATGGATTATTTCTTCAATTCTGGCAGACAAAGAATCCGGGTTCCAAATCAAAAGTTATGTTTCATAGATACTGATATAATAAGCGAGCCCACCATTATAGTCACTTCAAAAAGTGTCTAACTCAGAGTAAAGACTTGACACATGTACTTGCTCTTTATATGAATGAACACACTTTTTACTTATACTCTAAATTATCTCATCTGATTTTATAATCAAGTCACCTTAATAAGCTAACGCAGGTTATCAGGATAATATTCTTTATTCTATTATTTATGTCCATGTAAGATAAATGGTATAATTCATTTAACATTTATATAATCACTTTGATTTACAAATCAGTCCAAGTGAATTATTTTGCATTAAATAAAGAAATTCATATTACCCTAAAGCCAATGAATAATCAACCTATTTTAAGGTATAATCATATTGTGGTCACTGGCTTCTTGGTGTAAATGAATAAATAATCTCATGGTAGGAAGACAAGAATACTATAGCCAAGAAGGGTTAAAAGGGATGTGGGAAAACGCATCGTGAGATGGAGTTAAATATTCCCCAAACTCATTTCCTTGAATCAAATCTGACAGTACAATTAGAGTAACAAAACCAAAACTGAACAGGGTATATAATAAGAGTAGGTGACAGCCTTTCCCTCAAACCCTTTAGTAGGAAGAGATGTAGATAATGATCAGAACATCCTTAGCACACACGTAGGAGGTAGCAGAAGTAAATAGGACATGTCTCACATACTTGCCACACTCAGTATGACCATCAGATACTCTCTTGAAAGATCAGCAGGACAATTTGAGAATAACCTCTGAAATGGGGTGATGGGACTCTGAACTTGGCAATGGTAGGTGAGAAAAATGCTCTGTATTGAGATCTGAAATGGTTGGAAAGTCTGAGCCCTTTGAACTTTCAAAACTAACCAGCCAACCCACCTTCTAGGATGAAGCCCCACCCATAGGGTGAACTACAAAGGAAATATAAGTGGAACAGAATGAGAAAAATGGAAAAAGAAAAAGAAGGTCCGGATAAAAATAGAAAAGGGATATAGGAAAATTCAGGAAGCAGATGCCATACTTTGAACACCTTTGAATTATTTGGATAAACTGTGCGTTTCTGTTCTATATTGAACTTTTAGAATGTTAATAACATTGACATGTTAAATTTTAGTTTGGGGCTTTGTTAGCTATATTCACATATGAGAACTTTGTATAATTTTAATGCATGTGTCGAGTTTATTAGTTACTAAAGGCCCAATGCACGAAATTCATTCAAGGGGCTCGGCCCCCACAGTCTCAGCTTCATTCGAAAGGTCGCTCAGAAGGATGTTTGGAAGGGCTATCTGGTCTAATTAGCATATTATGCTTTTATTACTATAGATCTGTATTTGCTCTAGTTCACTGCCCACATGCTCTCTTGGAATTCATGGATGACTGAGTTCATATTCTATATCTTTACTAAAAACAAATCTCAAAAACAAATATTGAATATGGCTAAAAAATGACTAATATCAGGTACTAATTTTAATATGATTAAAATCAGGTCCTAATGCATTCAGAGGTAAATATGTTCATTGAAAATATTAAAAAATCAAATACAAGTTTATTTCAAGTAACAAAAAACTGACCTGTATTTGAGAACCTACTATGTGGCAGGCACTCAGAAGCCCACTGAGCGTAGACACAACTAAGATACAGTTCATGACTTAAGGTGATCAAACATAAGTAAAATTTTATATTCAGCATAAGACTATGTTAGAAAGGCAATTGTGTGACACAATTCTAATCATGAGAATTCCATTTCTTATACAGGTTACCTTTCTACAATGAATGTTTTCTGTTTTCAAAACCAAGTTATTGGCACCTGTACCAACTCATTTCCATTACTTGTTTTAATCTTCTTCACGAGGCATGTCAAACATGGAAAGCACATTCTATTTTTAGGAAAATGCCCATCCTAAAAGAATTCTTTTTTTCCTCTTTTTGGTTGAAATAATTGCTCAAATTTGAAATATATTAATAAAATATGAATTACCTAATATAATTATTTATAAGTGGGTCAAGCAAGCAATTCCATCAATATATTAGGTCAAGTGTTCTGATTTGGGACTGCAATGTTTCAGTTTCTGATGCATCAATGTAAGCATCTGGTAGTAAAAGGAGTCAGATTTCTAATCCATCAAGATTGTTGCAAATACAGAGCTCAAACTACATAACTAGCTAGAATGTTAGAGGTGAGATGCATAGCCCTGTTAACACACATGACGATTTAAGGATTATTTTTTATATTACATTGACACTCACATTGTCTCTCAAATATACCAGAAGTATTATTTAAAGAATGCTACAGGGACAAAGCTGGATGTTTACAACCGTTTCTTTAGTGTAGAAAAATTATTAGACCATCTGTTTTAAGCTTGTAATGAAAACACAGCTCAACGCAAGAGCCAGAGCCAACACAATTAGAGCTCAGCCTCAAAGACAAGAAATGAGACACTTTGACAGCTCTGCGACACGGCATTTCCTGGGCTCGGGGTGCAGTGGGGTAGCACAGGTGTTGCCATAATTGCAGAACACCAGGCAAACGCGGTGCTCAATGACCTTTGAATTCTCCATGCTTCTGTGTGATGCGATGTGAAGATCAGATGTCCGTGCTGCCTGCTTGCTCTGTGATGGGATGGATTTATGTGAGATGCCACTGGAAATATTTTGGCTTTCAAAAACTTCATTAAGTTATAGATTTGAATTCTGTCTTATGTCTGTACTAGAGGCCCGATGCATGACATTTGTGCAAGGGGCTCGCCCTCACACACCAACTTCTTCTGGAAGGTTGTCAGGAAGATGGTCTGGAAGATCGTTTGGCTGCTTGGTTTAATTAGCTTTTTTTAAATTATAGATAGCTTCTGCAGATCTGTGTTTCTGATTTTGCAAATATTAGAAATATTATTTAAAAGATTTTGCTGACACAAGTTTATATTGTGAATGATATCTTCTCTATCTCTTATTAATATGGTATATCAAAGTCTGCGACTTCCCAAGCTAGCCTTTAAGAGATATCTTTAATGTGTTGTGTAATATGGAAAACACCCCGGTGATTTATTTCCATTTTTCTTTCCAAGATTATGTCAATTTCAATTCTGAATTCCTAAACTCCCTCTCAGTGAAGCTAGGCATACAAGACAAAAACTTATATGCAAAAATAAGGTCAAGTATGCACTTATTTAAAGTCATGCCATTTGAAAATCCTAAAGAGAAATATTTAATATCAGAAGATATTTTGAAGCATTTTTCAGATACTTCATTCAACTGAATCAAAAATATATGTATATTTTTCCTCTCCTCAAAACACATTAAAATTAAGAGATGCCATAAAAATGTTTGTAATGCTATGATGTGATGAGACAATAAGATAGAATTAAATATTGGCTTTAGGGGTCTTTATGCTGATTTTCATTGCTTTCATATATAATTTGCTCCAATGACTTATGCCTAGATTACCTACTTTGGTCTGAGTTTATTTTGAATGCCTTCATCTCACTAACATCCTCAGATGGCTGTTATTTCTCTATCTACTCTCTTGCAGGACCAAATTGCTACATATAAAGACTTTTGCACACTTCACTGGTCATTTTTGTTGTTGTTGATGAATTTGTTATTTCTCATAATTCAGTAATTTAAACATTTTTAAAGAAAATTCTGAGATTTATCTGGAAACTAATTTACTCTTAGTATAATAGAAACATATTCCTCCTCTTTATATTAGCCCCCCCCCCACCTATTTCTGAGGTTTGAACTTGAAATACACATTTTCATAGGTCAAAATGGTCAGATATGGTAATTTTATATAGTTCAAACTAAAATTACTTATTTTAGAAGCAAACTTATTTCTTATAGGTCTTAAAGAGTATGTATATGTCTCTTACAACATCTCCCTCAAGAAAAGTCTTAGTTGTTTAGTTCTTGCTTGAAAAATTATGCAAGAATGGGAAAATTATCAATTTGGAGCTGGGGAAATTATTCCTCTATCAAGAAGGCCTCAAAAAGATCTACTTAACAGATAGAGATTTCCATAAATAAGTTAATTACTCTCCAAAATTTCTAGATGAGGTATAATGTTTTATGTCACTTGTTTTAAAGATTCTAGTTCCTCCTAGTTCTGTGTATCATACCGAAGCAGGGATTTTAGGGGGATATAGCCAGGCTTAGGGATTTTTTAGAAATGGGATCTATGGTAAAAACACAGGGCCACAGACTGGGAGAAGGTACATTTCCATAATACCAGGAAGTCAGGTGCAGTTACATTTCCATAAGACAAGGAAGTAGCAGCAGGTATATTTCCATAAGACAAGGGAACTGGAGCCTGACTGGTTTGCTCAGTGGATAGAGCACCAGCCTGCAGACTGAGGGGTCCTGGCTTTGATTCCAGTCAAGGTCATGTACCTTGGTTGTGGGCACATTCCCAGTGTGTGTTTGTGTGTGTGTGTATAAGGGGGGTGGGGGGAAGGAGATGTCCAGAAGGTAGCTAATAGATGTTTCTAACTCTCTATCCCTCTCCCTTCCTCTCAGTAAAAAAATCACTAACATATATTTTTTTAAAAAAGAAAGAAAAGGAACTGAAAGTAGCCAAGAAAAGTCTATATTTACAAAATAAAGAGAAGGAAGCCTTTCATCCAGAAGGAGAAGAAGAAAACCCAAAGGGAATAGGAATATTATAAGGAAGGAGGAGGGATGGGGGGTGGGGAAAGAACCTTACATGTCCCTAGTGAGACTCAACCTTGAGCCCAGGAGTTACTATAGTAACCATTCCAAAGGAATAGTGACCAGTCAGAGGGGATATCAAGGCACCAGGTTATGCAGCCCATATAATCTATAGGGACCCTTTTCCCCCTCCCTGCTTTGGAGTCCATTCTGTGGCACTCTTCCCTCTACCCCCGTGAGAGTCTGGACTTGTTCTTCAATAAATCTCCACCTTAGCTCTACTAATTTCTGTCCGTGGATTCATTCTTTGATTCTAGCTTACAAAAAAAAATCTGTGTTCCAGGCCAAAAATTGAGTATCCATATCGTGGAATAAGGGGAAGTGCTCCTACATTAGGCACAGATCCGAAGGGCAGTTCTAACAATTGTTGTATACAACACTGCTGATTAAATTTCATCTTTATGGGCCAGAGATTTTAGGCCCATTCTTTTACAGAATAGTTTATCTAGGCCATTATTTTACATGATTTTGAATTCGAAAGCTCTAACAATTCAGTTCATAAAACTTCTTGAAAGTATTAACAAAAGGATCTAGAACTTGGGGTTTCCAGCTCCACATGTGAGGAGCTCGGTCATTACCATGATGGCCTAACAACAAATAAAAACCTAAACAGACTGAAAAATCAACAACTTGTTTGGGTCAGTAAGAGAGGTGAGCACACAAGGACAACTGCTGACCCCGCCATTGAAGAAATGAACAGGCGAATACAGAGGGTCAGGGTGAAATAGGACCTTAAGAGCATTCATCTCAGGTAAAAGCTGCTGTGTGACCTGGAAGCTCATATCAATCCATCCCACATCACAAAGGTTATTCTCCTGGGCCTGAGGACCAGAACCATAAGAGACTGATCCCTGTTGACTCAGTGGTTCCAGGAGTTGAGACTGAAGACGACCTTTAGAGATAATTAACTTGGCTCAGTTTTACAATTTGCTTTCACAAGATAGGTCCACATTCCACATCTAGCAGGGGGGTGGGGGGGGGAGAGATAAGACGCAGTTAACAGGAACCATTGTGGCCCAATGAAACCTACCAACCCCCTCCGTGGCTGTTTGGGATTTAGAACAAGGAAAAAAAAATGTGGTTTGGATCTTTAAAAAGGGCTGCATACCCCTGAGACAGGGGTGTGGACTCCTGCATGTGGTGCCCTCATGGCTGTCGCTGGCCAGCTCCATAAATCCTCGCTTGCTTATTACCAACTTAGCAGCCTCCGTGGTCATTTGCAACTGGTCCTGGGAGTCACCCCACAACAATGGCTCCCCGAAGCTAAGTCACACAAGCAGAAACCTCCTTGGGCACCAGTACCTGTAGGAAAACATGAACTATAATTGACAAATTGCTGAAGGCTCGATATAGACAGCTCTCAGAAAAATAAAGCTAGAGTATAAGTATGACGGTTCTAAGAGAATTCATTATCAGGCATTTAATTGTCATATATCTTAAATATGGAACAAGTTCACTGTCTTGTTTTTTTTCTTGAAACTTGTGAAAAGTGAAGGGTAGTTATTTTGTAGAATGCCCCTCCGTGTGGATCAGAAGTTTGCCGTAGATTTCAGGTTGCATACTTTTGGGCATTAATATCAAAGAAGTAATTTGTGTTCTTAGTGAATCATGTAAGAGACAAATAGTGTCCATCTGTCCCATTACCCATGATGTTAATTTTGATCACTTGATTAAGGGGGTGCCTGTCAGGTTTCTCCACCTTAGGTGAGTATTTTCACCCCTGTAATTAATAAGTACTTAAGCAGGGATACTTTGGAACAGTGTAAGTATCCTTGTTTTTCTTAAGCTTTTGTTCACTGATTTTATTATTTATTGCTGATTTTTGTTCAAAGCAACTATTACTGTGGGGACTGTCACGTGATGGGTCATTAACTTTTTTTTAATATATGTTTATCGATTTCATATAGGAATAGAGAGGGAGAAAGAGATAGAAACACTAATGATGAGAGAGAATCATTGCTCTGCTGGACTGCCTCCTGTACGCCTCACACTAGGGATGAAGCCTGCAACCTGAGCATGTGCCCCAACTGAGAATCAACCGTGACTTCCTGTTTCATAGGTTGATGCTCAACTACTGAGCCACACTGGCTGGGCAGGCATTATCTTTGAAATTAAAAAAAAAGTCTCATTCATTCAAAATATATCTGAACCCAGTACAGAGAAAGGGCAAGATAAATTGATTTATTCATTAGACTCTCTTGTCATTTTACACATTTTGATTGATTTTATAATTTAAGGTCTAGGACTAGTTTATATCATAAAAGTAGTTGTAGGCAAATTTTCTTTCAAAATGTAAGTGAATTTAAAGAGAACAAGCAAAACTATTTTGTAGTTTGATCTAGATGTTTATTTTTTAATTGAGAACTTCAATAATTGCTTTTGTTAATGCAATATTATAATGAAGTATGTGCGGTTTGCCAAAACACTTGTCATTGCCATAATTAATTTTTACTTAGCACAAACAAAACATTCATCACATCTTAGATGGAACTCAGAGCATATCAGAACAGAAGGAAGGCAGTGATTGACAACATGTTTATGTGACAGAGACAATCACTATATAAATACACATCTGATGAACTTGAAAATTAACTTCCTGCGTGGAACAGAAGTGCATGTTTAGAGAATTCAAATTCCATTGCTCATTTCAGCTAAAAGGAGAGTAAACACATAAAGCTAATAAGCTAAAAGAAAATTATTTTCTTTATTAGGCAATTTTACACAACTAATGCCTGGAAGATATAGAGATTCCAACGATGTGCAATGAGTGAAATACAATTCTTTTTAACAGAAGAGATATCACCATTTTACTTGGTAATAATATGCATGGATAATGTCTTAATGAAATTTATTCTGATATTTCTCATCTTCAGAACCAGAGCTATCCATACAGAGAGCAGCTGAGCTATGCTTCTAGTTTGCTGGTATCCTTGCTTGGAGTTCTGGATTCCCTACCCACCTTCCTTCTCTCTCATTATCTTTCCCAGAGACCAGTGTCACTTCCTCATTTCTCTTCCTCAATATCATCTTTAGGGCCTTGCTATTGACCTCCTCGTGATTCCAAGAATGTTTAAAATCCAACTTCCTTCCAAACAGGTTAAGTTTCTGCACCTCCAACCCACTAAGGTCCTTTTGCTGACTCACAGAAAGGAGAAAGCAGGGCCAGAAATCAAAGACAAGGAAAAGCAGTAAGACCCTGTGCTGGAAACCAAACATTGTCTCACTAATACAAAGATGTGGGCAGGAAACCAGAAGGCTGGTCAACCTTAATTGCTCTGAAAGGTCAGAGCGAATCATTCACTGTTTAGTTGAAACATTGTTAGCTGAAGCAGCCTCTACCTGTTTCTTATGTAAATTTTTTTATTGGAATTTCCTGCCTAAAGGCTATAGGTGTACCCCATAGTCTTAATAAAAGGGATAGCAAGGCCAGAGCAGGGGGTAGTCTTTTCCACTCGAGCAGTGATTCTTAACCTTCCTAATGCCGCAACCCTTTAATAGAATTCCTCATGTTGTGGTGACCCCCAACCATAAAATTATTTTCATTGCTACTTCATAGCTATAATTTTGCTACTGTTATGAACTGTAATGTAAATATCTGATATGCAGGATGTATTTTTGTTGCTACAAATGAAACATTATTAAAGCATAGGGATTAATCATAAAAACAATATGTAATTATATATTGTGAAATATTTATTTCTAATTACAAATAAATGAAATTTTATCTTGGATCATGGTGTAGCATGGGTAACAGTCGTAATATGACAACAGTAAACTACATTGCTACATTTTGCTACACCGAGGAATGGTGTGTTGGTTCCTAAGACCATGGGAAATAGGTGTTTTCCAATAGTCTTAGGTGACCCCTCTGAAAGGGTCTTTAGACCCTCAAAGGGGCCGCAACCCATAGGTTGAGAACCGCTGCACTAGAGGAAGGCTCCCACCTGGCTCTCCAATATCACGAAGTTAATACTTTTCTAGTCTCTTTTCATTTGAGTGTGGCCTCCTCCAGAACACGAACCCTGAATAGGAACCCTGAACCACGTAGGATGTGATAGAAGTTCCCACAACCCTGAACTAGAGGGAAAGTATTAGAAGCACAGCCCAATCTGACAGATGAACTGCAGCTAGCATACCCAGAGTTCCAGGACTTTGAAATGTTAGAGATAATTCGCTGGAAATTTTCAGTGTCAAAATGGTCAAAAGACAGAGTTTTTTTTTTTTTTTTTCCCCATATGATTAGCCTCAAAATGAGTTTCAATTTATTTCTTTAGCCAAACCATGACCCGTAGGAATATTTTTTACAACAAAGGCATTTACATATTGTGAGGCATACTTTTTATTTAACTATTATTTTTCATTTATTTAAAAATAGTAATTTGATCATTGAATTGAACA
>PVJN01033133.1:0-23651 GCA_004026805.1 Lasiurus borealis | reverse complement strand
CCACCAACTCCCCCCCCCAAATAAAGAAAGGAAGCTGAAACTAAGTAATTTGGAGTGGGAGAGCCAGAACTTGGCTCTACCAGCACCACGTGGTGGTTCTCCCCAGGCATTTATCAGTTTGTAGTAACAAGACATCTGTCACATGCATCAAACCATCAGGCCCTGTGTAGTCTTTCGTTATATAAGTTCATGAGTTCACATGTAAATTTCCACAGGAACGATTGAATGTTACACTTTGGCCCTTTTTCCTGGGCTTGGGCAGCATTTACCCTGCTGATAGTGCTCATCAAGGTACATGCTTCAATCATGTGTTATATTTTTGTTCTACATTGGGAAAAATAAAACTGGCTCATTGAATAGCTAAACAGCCTTTCCAGAAATAGACCATTGCCTTTACAAACGCCACTTTACTTGTTTAAAAGTGGTCTCTATCTAATGTAAATGATGAGCAGTCTTGGTCTTTCAGACCTCAGAGTGCTCAGAAAATACTAGTTCCCAGAATGAATGATTTAGCAGATTTAGTTACTCAGTGATTTAGCAGATTACAGAGTTAAGAGAAACTCCTGACATGTACCCATTGGAAGATACACATGGAACATTGGGATGGTGAACATTTTCCTTAGCTGTGTGCAAGTGAAAGTCTGTGGTTGGCTACACAAGGGCTAGAAGATTGGTTTCTTACTCTGTTTATCTTAAGTTAGCTCAGTCCCGATGGCTCCGGGCCTTGTTTACAGTTTAAATGCTTAGCCTACATACCTTTCTGGACTGGCTGCAGCAGACACATTCTGGCACCCACGTTCACAGGCACAGGGCTGTTCACAAGTACAGACAGGCAAGCGAAACGAGTAGTACCTGTCCTTAGAGTGAGGTTCACTACACCCAGGACTCCTTCCCTCTATGGGTGAGGTTGCTGATGTCCTCTTTGCCTTTGTCTGGGGAAATCACCACAGGTTTGGAGTCAGCCGCAGATCCCCAGCCTCCATTGACAGGCAGAACACCCAGGCAGATCTCGGGGGCAGCGGAAAATCCACACCCAGCTGGCAAAGAAGTGAGGATAGCATTGCCGACCAGATGGGTAAGTAATTAAATTTCTACAAAAAGCAAGTTGCTTTTATACTAAGGTGACTTAGGCTGCTTCTTGATGATGTCATCAAAGCATTCTGTTATATAATACAACCCTGGTTAATAAATGTGAAATGAGAATTAAGTCTTGGTTAGATGAACAACCCTGGTTAATGAATGTGAGTCAGAGTTAAGTCTTGGTTAGATGATATATAAGTGAAAGCAACAAATAAGACCTGAGAGAAAAGTCAGTGAATTCTAAGTGACCCTAAATCTAAAAAGAGAAAGGACATAGGAATTTTTTTCAGAACCGAAATTAAAATGCCAGACTGCCAAACCACGTGTCTTGAAGTATCTCCCTCCCCTTTCATCTGTCTTGTTTGTTTTTGCCTCTTATCAGTGCCCTGAAAGATTTGTTGGTGTTCTTACAAGGAGTTTAAAATAAATTCATAAAATTTTAAAACCTGTGTACAAAGTGGGAAAGAGATACAGTTGTTGCTTAGTCACATGTGTGGCTTGGTTAGTATCTCTTTCCTCCCCTGTATGCTTTTTTCCCCCTCTTCTGCTATTAAGCTGCCAGCTAAGGACATGTCTTAGCAGGGCAGAGCTGGAGGGGGAAGATTTGCAGGAGAGCCTTCACTTGGGTTTCTAATGCATATATTTCTCTGCATGTATTTGTAGTTGCTGCAGTGAGACCATTACCTGAGTTGATACAGTAAAATGTTGCCATGAAACATGATTAAGTTTCAACGCAGTAGTATCATAGATTTTTTAGTATCAACAGAGTTGATACATCAGGATCTTGCATCTAGACAGGTGTTTTTTTCCTTTATCTTATTTTTAGTAGCATTACCATGGGTGTGAGATTCAAAACACATTTCAGGTCTGAATAAAAGATATTCTTTAAAACAGAGCCCCACCTTTTTATCCTCTCACCAAATGCATTGTCTGTCTTATTCTGTTTTAATGACTATGCCATGTAAAGGGACTAACCACGAACATAGAAGGAAGTGGAGGTGTATTGAGCTAAGACACACGATGGGGGAAAGAAATATAATTCCTAGATTCTGAAGATATGCTTTGTTCCAGTAACTTCAGTGCGATATGCCTTGTTATTGAAGCCATCTGTCCCTCCCCCTCTCAGCCCACCCACCTCACAGAAAACCTGAGCATATTCTGCTCTGCTCTTAGCAGCATGTGTTTAATCCCATATGTTTTGATGCCGTGGAGCTGGTAACGACACGTGTGCAAAGGATCCCTTCTTCATCATGACTTGAGTTGCTTTTTCTGGCTCCTGGTGCACGCTCGGAACAAAGCTGCCAGCAAGCCTTTGTGCAGCGTTCAGTGTCACTGCCTACCCATGGGGAGCCATGTAAGGAAGGGAAAGGGTAATTATCAGGTTCGTCCTAGACGGTATTCATTCGTGCACAGAAACCTCCCTCTAGTCTTTTTGCTCTTGCATCCCCTTCAGTTTAGTGGCATCCCACTTTTAATAGATAAGACTCTAAAATTAATATGGTTGAATCTTTTCAATGCACTTGTTCATCTTTTTAGTAAGATATACTTTATTTTTATTTTTTTTTGCAAGATACTCCTAGATCCTGCTAGAAGAGCCTTTTCACCAAGAGCCTTTTCTCTATTCAAAATCTAAGGCTTGAAATAAAATGTTAAAATAAATTTGTGTATGTCTTCACATTCCAGAAGACCAACCCAGCCTTTTCTAATGGGAACCTCAGAAGGAAACTCGGGGGGGTTGGCAGGGGCGGGGGTAGTTATGCCATGCTATGGAGAAATCGATAAAAATAATTACGCCTTATTACTCATTGCACTGTATTGAAATCTTTACACACTCAGTTCGTAAGAACAGAATTGTCTAATGATTTTCAGGTCTCTCACTGAAAATATTGAAGAGAGTCTTACTTGTAAGCCAGACCCCCCCCACCCCCGTCTTTGTACATCAGCGTGCTATCCACTGGTGCCCCAGTGGAGACGAGGAGTGTAACGTAATGAACTCGCTCCTCTCCGTGGCTGTTCGTTATTCTGTGCCTCTGCCTTTGGAAATGGTGGAGAGTCAGAGCAAAAGGGTGTGTTGCCCAGTCCCTTAGGTGTCAGGAATGGTTAGCTAGCGGTGTGTGAAGGAAGCAGAATCGCTTACCTAGCACCTTTGGAACTCTGTCATGAGCGCCAGCTTAGACTCCAAAAGGAAGCGATTGTTTTTAGTAAACTAGTTGCTGTGTGTCTTTTCTGTTGTGCTTAGCTTACAGTTATAGAGGACCTCAGGATTTCAATTCTTTTTTCCTCGAGCAGCATGAATATGCAGGTAAAATATTTCCAAGGTGTCATGGTAAGTAACACGTGATTGCATCCATGCCTGTCTAGGTAACATAGACCAAGCTAGGTTAGCTACACTTTGCAGTGAATGAATCTCATAAATTCAATCCATGTATTTTTAGACCGTTCCCCAAACCAAAAGTTGATTCCTAACTTTTATCGCGTTGTTCATGGCCTTTGGTTTGGGGGTACTTGGCTCTGCTCATGTGGTCACCAGCTGCAAGCTTTACCCATCAGCCACTTAGTTTCCGACATGCTGTCTCTTGTGTAAACTCTCAACAAGCTCATTGCTAAAATTCCGAGTTCGCTGGTCAGTGAGCTCAGAGGTGCCGTTGCAAGCTGTCTTCATTTGTCCACCTGTGCTTGGGTCTGCTTCGGCCTGCACCATAATGCCCTGTGCTGTGTTGCAGAGCCGACGTGCCACCTGCCCGCAGTATCGAAGGTACTGCCCACGTTCCGGGAGAGCCCCAGTGGAAGGCTGATGCGGCAGGATCCCGTGGTTCACTTGTCTCCGAACAAACAGGGGCACGTAAGTTCACTGTAAAATGATAGGAATGGGAGGTCCTTGGTGATGCACCTTCCTTGCCGCAGCTGTGACAATGGTACAGGTCTGCTCTGCTCTTCCTCCCACGTGATCAAAGAGGAAGTCATCCTGGCAGAACGGGGCCTTTGCTGCCCTGGCCCTGGGCTTTCCGCTGCCAACAAGTTTGCTTTGAGATGAATTGAAATTCCTCTTTGGTACGCACCTGCCACCCTATCACCTGGTCGCAAGGCCAGGTGACCTCGTCACAAACAATCCTAAAAGGTCATGAACTGGAGTTAGAAATAGACTTTCCTTGCTTCCGGACAACTTCCTGACAGCTCCCCCTACTGCTTCTCTTACCTTTCAGAGCGACACACATGTTTGTCCTTTACCATCATGGCACACGGTTCCTTATCACTTACAGGTAGAATGGGGAATGGAGTCGTCATTTCCTCCCCCTTTAAGTGCAGTTGGCATCTTTGGTCTGTCTGTCTGCTGAAATGTGTGTTTATATTTATGTCAATAGGATGAGGAAAGCCTGTCTCAGGCTCACTAAGTTACAAGATGCTCCTGTAAGCTTTGCTCTAGTGAAATGAATATGGGAGCCAGAAACACAAGAGGGAAGCACATGTGTGCAAGCACCCGCACAAGCTGTGTGGAGAGATTTACTGACGAGACCTGATGTTGTCACAGTTCTGCTTATAAATGAGGGGTTGCCCTAGTCAATTGGTCCATTTCCCCACCTTCATTACTCGTCTTTATATTGATTACATGGTAAAATAGTATTTGGGATAGGCTGGGTTAGAGAAAACGTATTCTTAAAATTAATTTCACCTGTTTCTTTTTACTTTTTAAAAATGGACCACTAGAAAATTGAAAATTACCATGTGGGTCAGGTACTGTTTCTGCAGAAACGTGTTCCATACTTTTCACTCTCAGCCCATCCAAGTGCAGGCTGCCATGTGTAAGGTGCGCAGTGGCCACCCATGGCTGGGGGCTGCCAGTTCCACAGACAGGTGCAGGGCTGAGGCATTCTGCCCTCCGAATACTAAAAACAAATGAAGGTCTGTAACACAAACGTTGTTGAGAATAACTAGAGTAGCACAGTTAAAATAACTGGGATTGATTCTTGTTTAAAGAGGAGTGAGCTTTATTTTTGCACTTTGAGGTGAAACTTGAGTGTCCTCCTCCTGCCACTATCCTCAGCAGACACACACACAACACACACACAATTCCTTCTCTCCTCTTTTCTCTTAAATACTATTTTATTCAGCTATCTTTGGAAGCCTGATTTCTTTGGTAAACTACAAAATGTTCTAAGTAAGCCACTGTGTACTCCTTTTATTAATTGAGATACAATTCACATACCTTAATATTCACTCATTTAAAGTGTACAACTTGGTGGTTTTTAAAACATATTCACAGGGTTATGCCACCAGCACCACCATCTCACCCTGGAAACTTTTGTCACCCCAGGGAAACCTGTACCTCAGCCATTGCCTGACTCCTCCCTCCCCTCCAAGCTCTCTGCAGCCACACACCTCCCTTCTGTCTGTGTGGAAGGAAGTGTCTATCCTGGACGTTTCACATGAATGAAACAGAATGTATGGCCTTTTATGTCTGGCTTCTTTCACTTGGTCTTGCATAATATTTTCAAGATTCATACATGTTGTAACGTGTCAGTACTTCATGTCTTTGTATGACAGAATAACAGTCTATGGTCTAGAAAACCATAATTCCTTATGCCTGTATCAGCCGGGGGACACATGGTTGTTACTGGCTTTTGGCTTCATGAGTATCGCTGCTGTAAACATGCACCTGCAAGTGTGTGAACATGTTCTCGTTTCTCTTGAGTCGACACTGAGAGTGTCCTGAGCTGTTGGACGCAGCAGCGGCCCCAGTTCCCACTCCCACCAGCAGTCCAGCCAGCGTTCCTGTCTGCCCCATTGACTATAGCACCTTACTGTGTGAGAGGTGTGTCCATGTGGTTTTGATTTGCATTTCCCTGGTGACTAAAGATACCGAGTATATTTTCATGTGCGTCTTGGCCATTGGTATATCTTCTTTGGAGAAAGTCCCATTTAAATCCTTTGCTTGTGTTTTAATTAGGGCATTTGAAACATAAAAGTTTTTCATTGTAATGAAGTCCAATGTATCCATTTTTTTTTTTTTGTATGCTTCAATACTTTAATCCTAAAATAGAAAAAAAAAAAAGATGGGCGTCCTCTCTAGGAGGCCATTGCATTATCCAAGGTCATGAAGATGTACACTTACGTTTTCTTCTGAGAGTTTTACAGTTGTAACTCTTACATTTCTGTTTTGATCTTTTTTGAGTTTATTTTTCTGTGTGGAAAGGATCTGACTTCATTCTTTGTGGATATCCACGTGTCCCAGCACCGTCTGTGGAAAAGACTGTTACTCTACCTTCCCAGCCTCCCCCACTGAGTTCCCTTGGCACCTCTGTCTCCATCATACCTCTGAGCCCTCCCCAGAAAGCTGTCTCCTCAATAGATGCGAACTGGGGCCGTCGGAAGGGAGCTCTCCTTAGGAATAAGTCTTATATTGTGCCTTCTCTTTACTCTGAGCACAGTAGGTCCTTTCTAATTTTGAAGCCTTTTGGCGGTGTCATTTTTTTTTTCTATTTTAGGATTAAAGTATTGAAGACTAATAACAATTTAGAATTTTTTCTGATTAAAATGATCTCAGTACTGTCCGTGCTTTGGCAGAAGTGAAATAATGAACAGTGGTTCTCAAGAAACCTTTCCCAGCACTCTGCACCAGCGAGCCTCCGCCTGGCTTTGTCCAGGCGCCTCTAGCTGGACCTGGCTTCTCGCCAGGAGAACCTCTGGCCTTGGACCCAGCGCTAGGCAGGCCGTGGTGGTTCTCCCGGTTGTTTTCCTGGCATTGACGGGGCAGAGCCTGCACGTGAGTAACTCTGCTTCCCCCGCAGCCTGACAGCCACTACTCGAGCCACTCCAGCAGCAACACCCTCTCCAGCAACGCGTCCAGCGCCCACAGCGACGAGAAGTGGTACGACGGGGACCGCACCGAGTCCGAGCTCAACAGCTACAACTACCTGCAGGGCACCTCTGCCGACAGCGGCATCGACACCACCTCCTACGGCCCCAGCCACGGCAGCAGCGCCTCCCTGGGGGCCGCCACGGCCTCGCCGCGCTCGGGGCCCAGCAAGGAGAAAGTGGCCCCCCTGTGGCACAGCTCCAGCGAGGTCATCTCCATGGTGGACCGGACGTTAGAGGCTGAGAGCCATGGTTTGGACCGCAAAGCAGAGTCCTCCCTGAGCCTGGACATCCACAGCAAGAGCCAGGCCGGCTCCGGCCCTCTGACCCGGGAGAGCAGCACTTTCAGCATCAACGACGCTGCTTCCCACACGAGGTAACTGCCCTTCCCTGAGCCCCCTTCCCAGCCCGTCCTGAGCCGAGTTTCCACTTGTCCCACTTCACGGGGCTCTCTAATGTATAGCACACGGGAGTTTTCCATGCACCAAAATACTCTTCCCCCAATCCTAACACAATATTATTATCATCATCATTATTATTGGGGGGGGGGCAGTTAATTTCCATCCAAGCATGATTTTTAGAGAGAGTGGAAGGAGGGGAGGGGGAGAGAGAGAAACACACTAATGTAGAGGGGCACATCAAGGTATCTCCCCAACCAGGGCCAGGGGTTGAACCTGCACCCAAGTACGTGCCCTTGACTGGGAATCAAACCTAGTACCCTTCCGTCTGCAAGACCTAACACATTAGATTAAGCTGTGAGAAAATTTACAGATTCAGTCTTTGTAACGTTGTCTTGGTTTTATGAAAAATTCTCTTTGTACCAGAATTAGAAGAACTTTATAATTTGGGCTTTCAGCTAGTGATAGAGAAAGTAGACTAGAACAGTCTTTAGAAGATATTAAAAGAAAGTCTTGACCGTATTTTTAAAAAGGCCTAACATGGCATTATTTATGATGCTGAACACACCCTTTTCATTGCCTGTGTCCCAGAGAAGATGACTTACCCCATGTTTACATGGTAATTTTTTCCCATTATTGGCTCCTGATAGTTATATAGTTGAGGGTGGGGGACATATATCAGAAAAGTGTAGCTGAAATTAGACATACCGTCTGCCTTTCAAAGTAAGTACATTTTCACCTATATTCTTAGGTAGGGAAAATAAATACCAATTTCTATTTCTTCCTTTGGATTTGAGCCTAAAATCCAGAGTATGGAAAGATTTTATTTGCAGGGAGGACACACACCATTGGTCTCTTTACGGGGGTGATGATCTCTGTGGTCCTTTCTCCTTTACCTTATTGGTGTCAGTCATTGATCAGCTTACAGCACAGCATGTAACCTTGCCCGGCCTCTTTGATTATTATGCCCTAAAGAAAAAATAGCAAGGAAGCTGGATTTAGTTTTACTTTGCAAATGGGAATCCAAGCACAAGATCTGTCGGGGAAACTCCAGGTAAACCTCCACTTAATGTGAATTTGGTTAATTTGATCAGTTAATATTCAGTTTTGTTACTGATAAGAGTCTTGAGCTTCCCATCCAGTAAAATTCCAGGTTGGCCCAGCATCTCACAGGTTGGCTTCTGTTCGTGTGGTCGGTCTAGAAACACATGGCCCCAAACAAAAAGGAAATGGCGAAGCAGTCTCAGTCAGGAGTGCCAGCACCCAGTGACTGTTCCACAGTTCAGGGAACAGAATATTAGTGCATCACATGGGTTAAGGAAGTATTTGGAAAAGTAGAACAGAAAGCTAGGCATCAAGTACCATCCTATATAATAAAGAGATAATATATAAATTAACCATCACGCCTTTGCACAAGATGGCTGCCCCCAAGTGGTCACAAGATGGTCGGCAAGGGAGGGCAGTTGTGGGTGATCAGGCCAGCAGGGTAGGGTAGTTGGGGATGATTGGGCCTGCAGGGGAGGGAGGGCAGTTGGGAGCAATCGGGCCGGCAGGGGAGAACAGTTAAGAGCAATTGGGCCAGCAAGGGAGAACAGTTAGGGGCAATCGGGCCGGCAGGGGTGTGGTTAGGGGGTGATCAGGCAGGCAGGCAGGCAGGCAGGCAAATGGTTCAGAGCCAGCAGTCCCTGATTGTAAGAGGGATGTCTGACTGCTGGCTCCCAGATTGGAGAAGGTGCAGGCTGGGCTGATGGACACCCCGCATGAATTTTGTGTACTGGGCCACTAGTCCTATATAATAAGAGAGGAATATGCTAATTATCCATTACGCCCTGAGATATAACGACTAACCTTGTAATGACCAGATCCCAGATCTGCAGGAGGGTGGGGTAGCAGACTACAAGTGGGTGGCCGAAAGCTACAAGAGGGGGCAGGGCAGTAAGCTATGAGGGGAAAGAATGGGAGAAGTAGATGGCAGCCGGGGGCACGGTGGGAAGCTATAGGAGGGTGGGGCAGTAGGTGAAGAGCTACAGGAGGGCGGCAGCAACCTACTGGCGCACAGATTCGTGCACAGGGCTGCTAGTAGTAACATAATATAGAATCATGGGACACAGAGTTAGGGCATTCACTTGCTATTGCTGTGTTTTGACATGCACCATCATCCCATTAACTATGGCCTGTGCTACATTGGCTTAGAACATTTTGAGTTTGGAATAATTTCTCAGTTTAGATGGACTCTTGTTTCTTTGGTTTCCAGTTCTTTGTTTTAAACGGAGGGTGTCCTTTGTAAGAATAATTCCATCTGGGGCTATATCTCGGGTCTGATTTGATGGTGGAAGAAAATCAGTTATGAAGTCTTGGCTAGTAAGGCCTGGGCATGGAGTAGGCTTGGAAAGGGCTAAGCCTCCCAAGCCAAAACACAAAACATCGGCCGCGCCATCTAACAAATCCGATGAATCCAGGGGCTTACAGAGTCCCCCTGAAAAGCAGGCACCTGGGATTGCATTCTCTGAATGTGCTGACCAGGCAGCCTGACTACCTCCAGGGATTACCCGCATTTTCTGCTTCAGATTGACCATGCAGAAATTATCTGAATCATCCTGTGGAAATAACTCTGGTGTTGAAAGTCAAACTTGAGAAGAGAAGAATGTGGCCTCACAGGGATGCTGGCAGGGCCTCCCATCCATTCTAGGTGGAGTCACAGTCATTTTTTGACTCAGATAAACAGGCTGCTGTGCGACTTCCATCTGTTGATCGTGACAGAGCGAGCTGGGTGATCAGAGCCTCAGCAGCCTGCCCTTTCTGGAGGAAAGGGGGATGTAGCCAGCAAATGCACATCGCTGGAGGAACCAAATCCCTGCAAATTAGAGTGTGTGTGTCCCGGAAGACAGGAGCCGCAATTAACAGGGAGGTCCCTTGACAGTGCATGAAAGCGCTTGTACCTGGGACTTGGTGGCAGAACCCAAATTACAGTGATTAAGCTCCGCTGTGTTTCTCCCTGAGCTGTGTTCCTGCCCACCCTGTCCTCCGGTCGCCCTGTTGATGATTGTGCAGAGTTTTTTGTGGCGCCCTATGAAAGCCGCGTTAATGTAGGTTGGTAATTGCATAGGATTGTTCTAGTTGAATGTCATTAAGAGAAGCCATACACACCAACTTTCTATAATTAAAAAGTTTATTAATTGCTCTAAAGTGTGGCTCATTAAAAAAAAAAGTGTTTTCTCTAAGGTTTGGAAAGTTAGGAAGAGGTTTTAATTTTTTTTAAGTAGCTGTTTCACTTTCTGGTTTTAAAATGAATCCCACAGTAAAGTGATTTGTGGTAAGCATAGGAGAGGTGACGATAGTTCTAGTTTTGATATACTTTCACGAGCTGGGTTCCTCTTTTGCCGGAGTTCTGATATTGGCTGTGGGCAGTGCCAGTTTGTGTGGTAACCAGAGACTTCCCTAGTCTAGTCCTGGTAACCAGCGGTATTGCCAGTGTTAGAACTAGGTTAAAGAACACACATTTGAAAGCTAGAAACCCCACCATGTACTTGCATATACGCAGCTGTGCTGTAATATCCTCACCTGACTTGGTGGACTGCCCACATTTCTGCACCTAAATTCTGCCTTCCTCTTGCTTCCATAGGTCCTTCAGGTAGACAGTTAGTACCCACTTATGTGACCACATACACACCCTTACTGCCGTCCAGCTCAAGAGGATTTCCCACCCGCTACATGCGTCCTGAGCACCTCTGCAGAGTGTGTGCCACTGTGAGCTAATAATAGTTGCTCAATTCATTTTGCTGAGCAAATAGGAATAACTTCCTCCTTAATGTCCCCACTTTTTGCATGATGACTCAAGGCCCTTAATTAATAAACCATTTCAAACGTAGCATGAGCCCTCAATCCCTGACTCCCAGAAAGCACTCTTACATTTCAGAGCTTTTTGTACCCAAGGGTCAGCGTTGGCAGAGAGCTGCAGCGCTTTTGCAGACAGGTGTGTGTGAGAGAGTACACACAGAAGTCCTGCACAGCATGACTTTTCAGTAAGAATTTTTTTTAATCTGCAAAATATAAGAAGGAGGGGCTTTATCCCAGCTTATAGGCACATATCAACCCAATCTGGATATAAGTCAGTCAGTGTCTGACCTTCACTGGAGGGGCGGGTTAAAGGCCTGGACAAGTGCCTGCCCACCGTGGTCAGTGCAGTTCAGTTTCATGGATAGGCTGCTTCTGGTTAACCTAATAAGTTAAATATTCATGCCAGAAAAACCAAATGCTTCCTTAGACGAGCGGTGAAGAAGGACTTCTTTATATTTAGTTTACATGAACACAAAGGCATGTCCTGAACTGCTGTGTATGCCTCTCTGTGTGGTTACAGCTGGGTGGTTAAATGTCACTCTTTGGCATCCTACATATGTGCCTGCCTTCTTTATTCAGAAATTATTCCTTTGTCTCTATCTTTAGCATTTCTCTCTTATATCTCTCCTTCCTGGAATTTTTTTTACTTGCTCACAATTCCTTGCCTGTCGTCTATATTTTTTAAAGTGAGAATGTGATTTTTCCACACTTTATGGGCTAATTCATCATTGAAATGACAAGCCCAGGACTTCTCTTCAACCTGTGGGGGGGCAGCTCACCTTACATTCACGGATCGTTTTCATGGGTCATTTTCGCCTTGTGGTTTTGCACACGGTTGACAGGCAGGATTCTCTCTTTAATTTGCAGCTGAACTACAGGTGATCTCTCCTAAGCTTTCTGTCCCCATTTCTTCCGGCTCAGGGGAGTGGGTGACTATTTGATCCAGAACTTCAGTGATGCCTCGCTAACCTCCGAGATGAACAAACAGAACCACTGTAGTTGACATTTCAAGTGAGCATTGAGGGAAGGAGGCCCCTGTCAAGCCACGGATGTCAGGCTCACGGATGCAGAACTCACCAGCAGAGTTGACCATTGCTGTGTTCTGTGGAGCAACTAATCCGTTTATTCAATGGAGAAGGAAAGCCCAGATTCTCCAGATGCCATTCCATCATCAGACCGGAAGGCTTCTGAAAGGACAGAGTCTGTTCCTTGTCATACTTAAGTCATCCTACCCAGATGAGAATTTATCCCATTGCTTAAAAGGGATCTTAGACCTAGCTCTGCTGTAATGTCCTCACCTATCCCATTGCTTCTTAAGGGATGCTCTTAAGAAGAGAGATTGCACCTTTTCTAAGTAATTTTAGTACTTAAGTCCTCTCCCTCTTCAAAATGTTGTCCCATGTCTAGCTATTTGAAATTCCTCTAGTTGTAGCTTAAATATACAATTAAGAAATAACAAATGGTTGTGGGGGGAGGGCGGACACTTTTCTAAACATGGTATGAAGTTTTTAGGCACCAAGTCAGAGCCCATTGGAAAACAATTTTTAAAAAAGAATGGAACTTTGTAACAGCCCTCCCCTTCCAGGCAAGTGGAGACAATGCTGCCTTCAGGCTGTCATGCCATTCCATCGAGCTTGTCCCTGACCCTTAATCTAATAACACCTAGTCCACTTATTCAGCAGTTGTTTTATGTGTTTGTTGAGAGTAAAAAAGGGTTGTCAAATGTATTGCAAACTGTAAATGTCCATTCAAGACATAAGGCTTTCTGCCTTTTTTTTTTTTTTAAGTTCTCCATCGCCTACCTGAATGCAGTTATGGAGCTACTTTCTCTTTGACAAATATGTATCTCACTCACGTTCTCTTTTATGTTACCAGTTTTATAATCATACTAGGAGTCTGGTGCATGAAATTTGTGCACTGGACAAGAGGGTCCCTCGGCCTGGCCTGTGCCTTCTGGCAGTCCAGGACCCCTCACCTCTTACCACCTGCCTGCTTGCTGCTCCTACCACTCAGCTCGCTGCTCCTTAGTGCTACTGCAGAGATCGAGAGGTTCCCACCACTGCTGCTGTGCTTGCCAGCTGTAAGCCCAGCTTCTGGCTGAGCAGCACAACCCCTGTGGGAGCACACTGACCACCAGGGGGCAGTTCCTGTGGTCCCCTGTCTGCTGGCAGCCCTGCTCCCGCCGCCACCCCTCCCACATGCTGACAGCATGGCTCAATTGGGGCTGGCACCAGCAGCGGGTGAGAGCAGGACCAGTGCCGTTAGCAGATGCAAGTGGTGGCTGCTGCCCCGATCACCCCTCAGGAGCAGGGGAAGGTGGAGAACCTCTGAGAGGTGATCAGGCCTGGCCCCGGGCCCCAGCAGCAAGTGCAAGCGGGGCCGGTGTGCAGGAGCAAAGAATTTTCTGTAACCACCAGAGACTCGCCCCGATGACAGTGACTGGCACCCCACCTTAGTCTGGTGCCCCCACTTACCTGCTCTATTATCCCACCACAGCCAACCCCCGCAATGTTCCACGCACGCCCCCTGGTGGTCAGCGCACATCATTAGTGACCAGTTGTTCAGTTCTGCCATTTGGTCTATTTGCATATTAGCCTTTTATTATATAGGATAGGATTTTTGCTTCTCAGTTTCCCTTCTTTGTTTTCTCTATCCTTTTGAGGTGCCAAACCTGGAGATGACACTCTTTTCAGCGATGCCTAATAAAATGATAATATTTATAGTTATCTTGGTAGCTTCCTACTAAGTAGCTCAGCATTACAGACGCATTCAGCTTGCGGTCCACAGTGACCCCTGAGGCTTCTGCTGCTGCATATGTGCAGCCTCATTTCCTTTGCTTTACGTAGCAGTGTGCTCTTGTACTTAGTAACTATCTCCCTGTTACAGATGAGCAGTTTTCTCTACTGCAATCATTTGGCTGTCCCATTGCCAGTTTAATCATTCTGACTTAACTTATTTCTTTTCTCCCCAGTCATCTAGAATTAGTGTCTTCTGAAGCCCTCCGAAATTGTAGAGCCCAATATTGGAGAGAATTGGCTACTGGTAGACAGAATGGGAAGACACAGACCTCCTCGGTCATTATCCTCTACATCATCTGTCACCCGAAGGCTTACTTGTTGTTTGTACAAGTAATCACAGGACACCCTGCCAGCTTCCTCCTTCCTCGGTGTAGGCCACCATCCAGCCTTTGCCACAGCCATTTGGCAGGTGACTAGTTGCCGCTCTCCCCCTTAGCAGGCCCAGCCTGACTGAAATCGTTCCTTTATGTCCTACCTGCACTGCAGGTGACTCCATGTGTTTCCCTCTGTGGTTCTCAGCAGCACAGCAGTGGCTGGCAGCTGCTCCCCACCAGAGGATGGTCTCCGTGATGATGCAGATCAGTTCCCAGGTCTCCCAGCTTGGACACTCAGGGCTCAGATTTAATCTTCAGGCTGGCTCATCCCTTTCCAAGGTCCCCAGGCAGATGTATGTCTTCCTTTGTCAAGTGACACTGCCGTGACCTCACGCCCTTTCTGCGCCCTCTCCTGTAAAAGGACCAGCTGTGGCGCCTTCGTTCACGGCTTCACCAGGTAAAGATGAGCAGTTTGGATGGATTCAGGTTGTCCCAGAGCCTCAGTCACCTCATTGCCTCTTCTCTTTTTCCTCTATGGGGTATCGTGTATGTATGTGCATCCGCTCTTCCTTCTCACGATGCATGTTGTGGAATGACCCAATGCACCTAAGGTTGTTCCAGTTTCAGGAAAGCAGAACAGTCCCTGTCATTTATAAAGTGTAAAGCCAGCCTCCTCCTGTGGAGTCCAGAAACACGCTGACTGAATTTTTAGTGGTCCCTCCAGTCTGGTCAGGCTCATGGCTAAATGTACGTTCGATATAACGAGAAAAGAGTAGAGTAGTTGTTGCCCCACATGCATACCTGTTGCTGTCTCTTCCTGTTCATCACCATCTCACACAGTGCCTGTAGCGAGACCTGGCTTGCTGTGGGTGAAACCACGTGGTGTTGCATCACCAGGAAATCTCCAAGAGAACGGAACAGGCCGGCCACGCAGTTCCCCTTTGAAAGTGTGAAGCTGACGGCAGTGTCATTGTAGTTGTTTTGTCTCTGCCTCTCAGAGAAATAATGTTTGTAATTAAATTCAGACAGGACGGAAAGAGCTCCGAACACTGTGTATTTTATTTATGTATTGCTCTTTGCTTTTACATGTCTAAGCCTTTTCTATTACTGTCCCCATTATGCAGTGTATACATTTGGCTAAAGCCAGCATAGCTATTTTATAAAACATGGAGCAATGATTTGTAAGTTAACAGATGATACAACCTCCTTTCTATTCTCATAGCTAATTATTTCTGTCCTGACCAAACATTTAGGCTTTGAAAGCCTCGGGGTTTTGAATACCGATGTTATCATATCAAGATATTGTTGCTGAGAAAGATAAAATAGGTGCAGTTCACATGTACAGTGGTTTTCAGCATGAGTCAGGAGCCACAGCATCAGCTGGGCACGCCTTAGAAGTGCCAATTCTCGTGTCACCACACCCCACCCAACCTACTCAATCAGAATCTCGGGTAGGGTCCTGTCATTTCTATATTAACACTTATTTAAAGTGTGAGAACCAGCTCTAGTCATTCTAACACGCTTGCACTAATAGTTATGGATACTAATCAAGGCAGGTAAAGCAAGCACGTGAGTACCCACTCCGAGAGATGTGTACATTAGATCCTGATTCTTTGCATTTCACTTTATCAAAATCTGCTTCAGACACTAACCACGACCTCAAATGGGGTAGGTATAATAGGTGAAAAATCTGTAAACCAAAGACTGGATGTGCTGCTAAGTAGCTAACAAAGAGCCTGTCATTGTTTTAAAGTGTCCCCATGGCTGCACTCCCCCGTTGCTGAAGCCTCTCCCTGTGTCATGCGTGTGGCTGTTAGTCTGGGTCTGAGTTTGCCTGCCTCTGTCTTTATGTGTCTGTCCCCGCTTCCTTTTTACTTCTAGGTCACCTTACCCGTTCAGTCTCGCTCTATAACAGAAACCTACTATTATTTTGTTCTTACTGCTCTAATGTACTTCTCTTATGCAAGAGTTTTGCATTCCCTTTTCTTAATTTCAAAAGCAAACAAGTGGAATAATTTGCTTCCAAGAGGTAAAAAGTGAGATTGCATTGCTTTTCAATTGATGTGAGAGAAATTGTGAGGGGCTGTTCCTTCCCCCTCGAGCTCCTTTTGCTTTAATTTACTGTGATTTCACTGAAATACAACGTGCATACACGAGTGTCAATCGAGATGACTTTTCACAATGCAAACATACCCTCGCAATCTCTACCCAGATCAAGAACGGATACATCCCCGACATCCAGACACCCTTCCTCCCCACACCTTCCCCAGTCACTCCCTCCTCCTCCTCCCAATGTAAACACCGCCCTGACTCCTGAGATCCCAGGCTCGGCATACCGATCTGGGGCTTTATACAAATGGAATCAGACCATCTGTTTTAGTCTTCTACTGGTGAGATTCATGCAGGTAGCATGAGTTTGTTTTCATTTCTGTTGTATAATTACATTGTGGGAAACATCACAACTCATTTATCTACTCTACTGTTGGTGAACATTTTGTAGGTTTCCAGTTGGGGAATATTACAGATTCTTATATGTGATATTTGGTACATGGTATGTATGTATTTCTTTTCGGTGCTGACCTAGGAGTGTGATTGCTAAGTCATTAAAGATACACACACAGAGACTGAACCAGTTTGCTAAAGTGGCTATAACAGGTATCACTCCCACTAGTCATGTGTAAGAGTTCTAATGGATTCACATCCTTTCTAGCACTTAATATTGTAAGTCGGTAATTTTAGTCATGCTGCTGGATGTGCGGTGGTCCCTCCTTGTGGCTATAATTTGCATTTTTCTGATAGCTGATGACACTGAGCACCAGTGTTTATTGGTTTTTTTAAGATATCCTCTTTTGTGGAAATTCTATCCAGTCTTTGCTCATTTTTCTATTGGGTTGTCTTAGTTCTGTATTCTAGATAGAAGCCCATAGCTGGATATATATTTTTACATACAGGATGTCCCCCCAAAATGTATACTGATAGCTCAATAGATATTTCTTTCCAGATTTAGCCCATTGGAATTAATAATTATTCAAAGTGTATATACATTTTGGGGGGATACATATATGTTCTCCTATTCTTTATCGTTAGATGAATAGAAGTTCTTTTAATGGCAGTCCCTTTCCTTGATGATCCCATTAAAGAACTTGTGCTTCTATCAAAAAAAAAAAAACGTTCGTCTACATCTAGTCCAGAATCTTCAAATTTACGTGTAAATGCACAATCCAGCTGGAAATAGTTTTTATGTAAGATCTTAGGTGGGCATTTCAGATCCTCTTTACCTGTATGTGCTACCTCAGACCATTAGAGTGCAGGTAGTTTTGTTTATTTTTCTTTTTTAAGTATCTTCCCCTTAGTTCTCTATTGTAGAATAGTTTCTGGTTTACAGAAAGCTGCACAGGCAGTAAAGGGAGCTCCCGGTCCCCCTCACCAGTCTCCCACATGGCTGTAGTACATGTGTCATCGCTGAGGAAGCCATAGTGATACGTCATTATTAGCTAATGTCTGTGCGTTGTTCAGACCAGGACCATCAGTTTTTGATTAATGAAACTGCAGTTGAGGGATGCTCTGAGACCACAGCCTCTTAACTAACTCTTCAAGTTAGTGACCATCCTAAAGAGTCAGCTGTCTTTGGTCCCAGCCTGAGCTGGAGAACTCAGCAGGACTCCCGGAGCGTAAACTTGGGTCCTGTGAGATCATGGGTAGGGAGGGCAGATATCCTCAATTAAAGGCCCTCAGGTTGTGGTCAACTTAAGCTCTCACCCCTAGTCTTCTGCCTTTCTGAGTTGTAAAAGTATAAGGAGTAGCCTTCTCCTTAAGTTCTATGGACTCAGTTTTAAACTATATTGATGATGAACAGCTTTTTAACTTTTATTTTTAGTCACATTCTATACATTATTTATCTTACAACTGTGGAGTTTGTACCTTTTGCCCCTCCCCTCCTCACCTGTTTCATCTCTCTCACCTCTAGCAACCACCAATCTGGTTTTTAGATTACATGTAGAAGTGAGATCATGCAGAATTTGTCTTTGTCTGATTTACTTCTCTTATAACCCTCTCAAGGTCTACTTGTGTAGTTGCAAATGACAGGGTTTTGTTTTTTTTTATGGCTGAATAATCCATTGTGTGTATATAATATACCACATTTTCTTTATCCATTCAGTCATTGATGGACATGTCCTAGCTATTGTAAATAATGTCTTCAGTGAGCACAAGGGACACAGTTATCGCAAGATAGTATTTGTGGGGTTTTTTGGATAAATACCCAGAAGTGGAATTGCAGGATCATATGTTAGTTATTTTTTTTTTTTTTTTAGGAACTGTTTGAGGAACCTCCATGCTGTTTTCCATAGTGGTTGCACCGGTTTATAATCCCACTAACAGTGCATAATGGTTCCCTTTTCTCCACTTCTATTCCACATTTGTTATTTCTTGTCTTTTTGATAATGACCATTCTAACAGGTATGAGGTGATAGTTCATTATGGTTTTGATTTGCATTTCCCTGGTGGTTAGTGCCACTGGGCATCTTATCATGCACCTATTGGCCATCTGCATGTCTTAGAAATGATGTCTATTCTGATCCTCTGCCCATTTTTTAATCTATTTGTTTTTCTCCTGTTGAGTTGTTTGATACATACCATGGTACAGGGATATTGATCCCTTACAGGTAGATATTGTCTCTCATTTTGTAGGTTGCCTTTTTATTTTGTCGATGGTATTTTTTGCTGTAAGCAGCTTTTTAAATTGCAGTCCCACTTGTTTGTTTTTGCTTTTGTTAACTTTGCTTTTGCTGTCAAATCCAAAATATCATTGCCAAGACTGAAGTCAGAGAACTCGCCTCTTATTGTTTTCTTCTAGGAGTTTTACGGACTCAGATCTTGTACTTAAGTCTTTAATCCATGTTGAATTGTTTTTTGTGCACAGTGTAAGAAAGCTCATTCTGATGAACAGTTTTCTCTAGAGCAGCGGCTCTCAACCTTTCTAATGCCGCGACCCTTTAAAACAGTTCCTCATGTTGTGGTGACCCCCAACCATAAAATTATTTTCGTTGCTACTTCATAACTGTAATTTTGCGAGTGTTATTGAATAGTAATGTAAATATCTGTGTTTTCCGATGGTCTTAGGAGACCCTGCTAGTGACCCACAGGTGGAGAACCGCTGCTGTAGAGCCTAAGACCATCGGAAAACACAGATATTTACATTATGATTCATAACAGGAGCAAAATTACCATGATGAAGTAGCAACGAAAATAATTTTGTGGTTGGGGGTCACCACAACATGAACTGTTTTAAAGGGTCACGGCATTAGAAAGGTTGAGAACCATTGCCCAGAGGGTCAGCAGTATTCATGCAGGTGCTGTGGATGTGAGTGTAAACTGTACGCCTGACCCGTCTCCTCTCCTGTTGTCGCCATAACTTCCTCCGTTCTGAGGAAGGCAAGACAGACAGCCCTGCGACTGCTGGGCCTTTGTGGCAGGCTTTCCCCCACTTGCCTCCCATGGACTTTCCTGTAGCAAACGTAAAGGTGCCGGCGTGTTTCAAAGTCTCCCTCTCCTACCTTTTACTGTAAAGTGCAGACTGATCAATCCCCTGGCCCCCTTTCACACTGACAGCAGACATTTAAATTATAGTGAGAAAGCATAGAAGGCCGGCCAGCTGGCCCTTTGCATGGTCCATGAAATAGCCCAGGTTCCTAACCCACCGGAGCCCTATCCTGATGACACCCCCGCCGATGCATTGACCACCATGGAGCGTGCACACATGCACACGTGGCCCTTGACTTTGCCCTGCTTCTCCTCAGCACCATGAGCTCCCGCCACTCTGCCAGCCCCGTGGTCTTCACCAGCGCCCGGAGTTCCCCGAAGGAAGAGCTTCACCCGGCCACCTCCTCGCAGCTTGCTCCCTCCTTCTCCTCCTCCTCGTCCTCCTCATCTGGTCCTAGGACTTTCTACCCTCGCCAGGGCGCGACTAGCAAGTACCTGATCGGCTGGAAAAAGCCCGAAGGAACCATCAATTCTGTGGGATTCATGGACACAAGAAAGTAAGGATTCTTTTGTTTCTCTTACTGGGTGGTTTGCTTTTTAACAGGACAGAGAACAGAAAAGTCTGAGGTAATTCCCTGCAGCCGAGGTAGCCAGGCTGGGAGGTAGGGAAGAGTTGATGTGGTAGGGAGATTGTTGTTGTTGTTGTTGTTATTTTGGTTAATCCTCACCTGAGGACATTTTTTTTTTCCATTAAATTTTAGAGTAGAAGGAAGAGTGAGAGAGAAACAGCGACATGAGAGAGACTCATGTTGGTTGCCTCTGGCATGTGCCCCGACTATGGCAGGACATCGAACTTGCAACCCAGGTCTGTGCCCTCGAGTAGGAATCAAACCTGTGAGCATTAGGTACATAGGCCAAAGTTCTAATCACTCAGGATTACATATTTTTTCCTAAGTAAAACTTGTCTTAAATTATCTCTCCCACTCCATTCCTTAAATAAGATGTATTGCAATATATTCAGACTTGAGAGTCTTAGATCTCCTAGGAAACAGTACATTCGTATCCCCTTATCCATGGGAGGTACGTTCCGCAACCCCCATTGGATGCCTGAAGCTGCAGGTGATGCCGAACCCTGTATACTAGTACACTGTGGTGTGTATTTTTATACATTCGTACCTCTGACAGTTTAGTTTATAAATTAAGCACAATATGAGATTAACAACAATAACTAATAATAAAATAGCACAATTATAACGACAAGTTATGTGATTGTGGTCTCTCTGTGATAACGATTTGATAACGGAGGCAGCTAGGAGGTAACTAATGGGTGGGTAGTGTACCCATCTGGGGATATGCGGGACAAAGGGATGAGTCACGCGTCGGGCAGGAAGGTACAGGTTTCATTCACACCACTCAGAATGGCACGCAGTTTAGAACAAGAATGGCTTATTTCTGGGTTCTTGCATTTAATACTTTTGGATCATGGTTGACCCTGGGTAAATGTAACCACAGGAAGCAAAACCTTGGGTAAGAGGGAAGATGGTATGTCTGAAGAACAAATTTCAGAAAAATCAACCCTCTGATGCAAAGATCCCCCCTTCCCTTGGATGGTATTAATCACAGCCTCCCCATCTAGTTCTTAACTGGGCCCAGGGGCACCAGAGAAAACATTAGAGGTAAGTGACTACATATATAAAGGACTGACTGTAAAGAACTTTTTACCAAGTAGCACAGCAAAAAAAAGAATAAATGATTCACTCAATTACATTGTTTTTGTCTACACAAAGATTGCATTTGGATTTATAACCTGTGTCTTTTATTAAAAAGTCTGTTGCTAATTTTGGCTTGGTCGAGCTAATTGTTTCCTGTAAAAGAGTGATTTTTTTCATTAGACTTTTTAGTTTATGTTTCAAATTGGTTTCATTTCTTTAACAATAATTTGTCCAAGTAGCTTCCAGTGTAATTGAACAAAACTAATTCTCCTTTTCTCTCCTATAACGTATCTCCAGTGACTTACATCCTTCCCAACCTACTGTGGCCTTTGGTCCACCAGACTGATTCAGTTGATACCATCTCTCTCCTTTATTCCAGGCGTCATCAGAGTGATGGCAACGAAATAGCCCACACCAGGCTGCGGGCCTCCACCAGGGACCTCCGGGCATCTCCTAAGCCAACCTCCAAGTCCACCATTGAGGAGGACCTCAAGAAACTCATTGACCTTGAAAGCCCAACTCCCGAATCCCAGAAGAACTTCAAGGTACAAGACCGAGCTTGGGGCAAATAGCAGTTAGAGGCCAGATGAGCAGGAGCTGCTCGCCACAGTTACTCCCTCCAGAAAGTTGGTTCCCAGCTCCTTCCCATCGAAACCCCTGCCCACCATCACCCACTCTTCCCATAATTAGCTCACAGTGGTTTCCAAATGTTCTGTTCCTGCAGCGACATCCCTTTAGTCTGGGTGGATGTCCGCCTGTCCTACCCCCAAGGTTCCTTCTTCTCCCAGGGTTCCCTGCTTGGTGCACAAGCTGCTCTTTCTTGAACGTTACTCTCCGAGTGCCATTGCTCCTCGGAACTCCACAGCGGTGTCTGGGGCCCCTCATCAGACGGACATTTTTCTCTCAGGGCTTTAGTGCCTTCTACCCAAAGGGCTCCCCTTCCTGTGTGCCCACGGCACTCTGCACCCTGGCCTGCTTCTGCTCCGGTGCTGGCCTGCCCTGGGTGCTCAGTCCAGCAGCCTGTCCGCACACTCACCGTCAGAACCCCCAGGCTCTCTCCACTGCATAACGCCTCCCCTGCCTTCCTCTCAGAAGTCCAGGCTGCAGGGCCTTCTCTAGAACGCAGGCCCTGCCCATCCCAGGAGCCATTTCCCCTCCCCATTTGCTTAGAACTGGTTTGTGTGTCGGTGGCCGCACCTTTGCACAGGCATGGGGAAGGTTTGTTCCACTCGCCTCAGCTTGGACTCTCTGCTCTTGTCCCTGAGGTGAGCAGCGCTCAGGGCTTGGAGCCCGTGCGTGCTGAGCGGGGCCCCAAGGCATTCACTGTGAGTAGAAGGCACTTCTGTCTGCAGTAGCGGGCAGTCCCAGAAAAAGGGCATCCACCCAGGAAGGTGGCAGTGAGCGTGGACGGGTTTTGGTCACCAGGTTCTTAGATGAATGATTTGTAGACTGTTTGATGTGACCGGCAAGCTTCATTTAAGAATTTTGAGAATTTATTAAATGTATTAAATGGGAGTTAGACTATTAACTACTCACCACTCGCAGACTGTGATCAGAAGCAGGAGCCCAGTGGTGGCGTCCCCTTCGGGCGTTCTCAGCACACGTGCATCTTCCTCCAGGCGGGCCGGACGCACCTTCTAAGCTTGGTCAACGTCGCCAGCACTGAGGTGGACTTCAAAGCCCATTCTCGAGTTTGGCAAAAGCAGTGATTTATTAACATAAACATTAAGATCATAAATCATTTTAAAGATTTGCCATTCTTGATTTTGTTCTATAAGCCAGCACTTCACAGTTCTGAGTCATCACCCGGGGTACAAACCGTTTCCTTAGCAACCTTGCAAAGGATAGCACTTAAACGTTCTTTATCCATCAAAACCCAATGAGGTGTACTAAATGTCTAAGGACCGGTTTAAAAATAAAAATTATTTTACATTTTCCCTTTGATTTAGAGGAAAGTAAAACTTGCCATGAAAGAAATTTGTCCTCCAAGTCTTGTTGTAACATTTTTGGAAAGGGGCAAGTTTAACGCTCGAGTTCTTCTGACTCACTCCTGCACTGAAAGTAATTGAAAGCAAATGTCCGTTTTGCTGTTATTTTAGGTCTTGGCTTTTATTTCCAAAATGAATTACTTTAACATTCCTATTTGAAACAGGGGTGCACGTTCTTTAAGCTGTGATT
>PVJN01033132.1:0-23652 GCA_004026805.1 Lasiurus borealis | reverse complement strand
TGAAAGGTGATGCGAGGAATCTGACACCATGTCTGATGAATAGCACTGTCCAGGTCTGTGAGATTTGATGGTTGTGGAATCATCTGCCTGATGGCTCTTTTAACTTCGTCCAACAAATGCTCAATTGAATTGAGATCTGGTGATTGTGGGGGCCACCTAAACAAGGTCAAGTCTCCCTCATGTTCTTGAAACCACTTCTGCAAAATATGAGCACCATGGCATGGCACATTGTCTTGTTGGAAGAAGCCATCTCCATTGGGATACAACAGTGTGTTTGTCAAACTGTTGACTAATGAGTTTGCCGACCACTGGGATACACCATCAACATGATAGGATAAACTTGATCAGCAATGATACTTAGGTATATTGTGCTATTCAGATATTGTTCCACACAAATTAAAGGGCCCAAATCATGTCAGGAAAACATATCCCAAACCATAACATTGTCCCCATCAGCTTGAAGTGTTGTACTCATGCATGTGGGATGCATGCTTTCATGCTGTTTCCACAAAATTCTCATTCTGCCATCTGCATGATGCAACTGGAAACATGATTCATTGGACCACATGCCTTTTTTCCAATGTTCGACTGTCCAATCCTTGTGTTCCTGTGTGAATTGGAGATGTTTTATCTTGATGACTGCAGACAGCAAAGATGTTTGAAGAGGCTTTCAGCTTCCATATGCCATACGATGTAGTATATGGCTAGTTTGCCTACAAATGTTAGGTGGTCATAATAATCTGGCCACTCAGTATGTATGTGTGTGTGTGTGTGTGTGTGTGTGTGTGTGTGTGTATTTGTCACACACACACACACACACACACACACACACACACACACACACACATTTGTCCTAGATCAAAGGGAAAAAGTGGGAGATAATGTTTTAGTGGCATTTCTCATTGGATAGTCACCTTTCCTTCTATAAAAACCCTCCTCTTCCCTTCCCTTCCCATCTCTGTGACCTTTTATCCCTCACCTTTCCCCCCTTCTTTCTCTATGCCCTCCCTTGCCCCAAGCTGTCTCATGCTGCTTTCTTCTGATTGTGGTGGACAGGAACCCTATCTATTCCACCTGTCTCACCTCTCTCACCTTTCCCTAATTGAATAAGAACGACTCAGCTATTGAGACCCTGGGCTCCAAGTAGATTGTCATGCGCCAAGCTCAGGATTAACCATAACCAGCTCTGCAAACTTGGGGCAATTTATTGCAAGGAATGTAAAAAGTGTCAAAGTAACACAATTTCTGAAATCTACTTTCAAATAGATTAGCCAAAAAAAGTTTTGTGTGTACATATAACTATACATAGTATACTACTATCTATATACTATATAGTATATACTTTACTATAGCATATATATATATTTCTAAACTTCTGGGCTTATCTGTGGCATTTATTCATTCTGAATATATTTTCCTTTTTAGAGATTTTAAAAGGCCAGAAACTAAAGTTAACTTAATCCAATTATAAGAGTTTAAAAAAACTTTCTCTGTGTCCTTAATTGTGATAGACACTGGGAATAGTTAATTTTGTATTAATTCAATAGTGATTTTTATACATATACATATAAATTATATATCTATATCTATGCTTTATCTATCTAGAAAAATGTAGAAGAATGTTAATAAGTGGTTTATCACGGCAAACTATAGAAGCATGTTCATTGTATTACATTTTTTAAGTGTTCTGTAGATGCAAAAAAAAAAATTAAAAGATGGAAAACTAGAAAGAGCATTTCCTGCTACATAATGAGTGCTCAACAAATGCTAACTATTTCATTAATCCTGCTGTAGTATCTGTGGAAGACTCCCAAGCCTACTCCTAAGTAATGCAAACATGTCGCTCTGGCCTTTTAGTGACAAGACCAGAATTTTCCTTGCTTGTCTCCTCTAAAAATGGATTGGGATTTTTGTATTGTGGCAATCTACTGGTATAATCACTTAATTATTTATTAAGAACAGTCAGTTCTAATTTTACAGAGTTGAAAGTTAATTCACACTGCACAAATTCTTATAAAAATCTTTATAGTATAGTGGACATAAAATATTATATTAGTTTAAATGCACAACAGATTGATTTGAAGACATTTATGTATGTTACAAAAATTCATACATGGTTAGGGTCCCTAGGCCTGTCCAGTGATCAGGGCTGATCGGGGCCTTCTGGCTGCTGGCCAGGGCCTCCCTTCATTCCATGCTTTCCCTTGGTGGTCAGCACACATCATAGCGAGCGATAGAATTCCCAGTCTCCCGGTTGAACTCCTGCAGCAAGATTTTGCATATTAGCCTTTTATATATATAGATGATGTGATTACCACACTAAGTTTAGAAACTCGTTTTTCGTTTTCTGTAACTGAGCTAATTGCCTTCCAGTGTTTCACTCTTCAGAATAATAAAACATACGTGTGCACACACACACACAGACACACATACACATGCACATACACACACACTTGCCTGATCAATTAACCAAACCTTTATTCACTAAATAATAGGAAATTACTTTCTTCCTATTTAAATAGTTTTTTTAAAAGTAAGTCTTTAGAAAATGTAATGTTCAATACCCTAGAAGTTTTTTTTCCCAAGGTGGTGTCTGGTGTCAGGGAGAGCTCAGGAATCCTGCTTGCAATGGGAGTGCGGTGGCTGTTCTGTGTGCAGCCTTTTCCTTTGAGGTAGGGTAGTTCATCAGGTCTCATGTCTGGACTGCCATCCCCCAATGTGATTCAGTTAGGTGCCCCTGAAGCACCTGAACATTTGTATGACTACCCTAAAAGAAACCTGTATTTTATGTAGCTACAGGGCTGATATTTCTGAAAACCTTACCTCAAATCTAATCCTACGAGAATTGTGTGGGGAACAAAAGATATTCCCTAAGTATTCCAAGGTCCCAGTATTCATGCTGTTGTGGAATCCCCATCTTTGAATGTGAGTGGCACCTGTTACTTGCTACAAACTAACAGAATATGGCAAAGTTGATAAGGATGTTATTTCCATAATTACACAAGATTGTAATATCCATACGTGTACTGTTTACTTTCCATATCAACACTCTCTCTTGCTGGCCCAAGAGTGAAGAAGCTGTGGGTTGTGTCTGGCCAACAGCTTGCAAGGAGCCAAGGGACTGGATTATGAAAATAACCAGGTGAGCTTGGGAAAAGGTTCTTCTCCCATCAGCCTCAGAAGAGATCCCAGCCCTGGCCAGGCCTTCATTGCAGCCTTGGGAGCGATCCTGAAGCAGGGCACGTTGCTCTGCCCTGAGTGGATTCCTGAGCCACAGGAACTATGAGATAAGAGGTGTGTGTTGGTTTAAGTTGCTAAGTTTGTAGTAATTTGTGATATGGCAGTAAATAACTAATACGTAGCTTTTGCCACAAATTGGGCAACCAAGGAAGCCAATAGAGTTATGATTTTTCAAACTGTGAACTTATCAATAGTACTTATTTATTCTGAAAACACTTTCCTTTCCTAGATATTTCAAAAGGCTAAAAAAACTGAATTTAATTCAATTTAGTTCAAGCAGAGTCTACTAAAATTAATTCAGCAAGAATTCCTAAAAATGTTCTGTATGTCTCTCATTGTGATACACACTGGGAATAAATAGTAAATATAATGTAGCCCTCAGCACCAGGAGTGTAGCTCTATTGGGGAAGATACATTTGTAGAACTCTTTACCACAAGGCATGGTGTTTTGCCTATGACTTTCAATATAACTATAAAGCACTGAGGTGGTTAATTTAATGTGTCGATTTGGCAGGACCATAGCACCCAGATATTTGGTCAAACACTATTCTAGAAGTTTCTGAGATGGAATATTTATAGAAAAAGTTAATATTTACATCAACTTTGAATAAAGCATATTGCACTCTAAAGTATGGGTGGGCCTTATCCAATCAATTAAAGACTTTAATAAAACAAAGACTATAAAGTCCCCCAGAAGAGAGGAATTCTGCAAGCAGATGGCCTTTGGACTTGAGCAGTAACTTTGGCTTTTCCCTAGATCACCATAGTCATGAATCAATTCCATAAAATAAATCTCTGCCTCTCTCTTAAAATCTTTAAGTTGATTAGCTTCATATTTAATCAAGAGTCATCACTTACAACCCACTTCACATTTGTTATTTGGTTCCTTATCTCACTAGATTGATTGTAAGTTCTTTTAAGACACCTGGATGTTTTTCATTTGTGTACCCCTAAACTGTCTAACATAGCTGAAGCACTTATTAGCTATGTAACTTTGGAAAGATGACTTCATCTTATTAACCTTCAATTTTCTCACTTGTAAGATGTGGATAGAGGTTGAGACTCCAAGATGGCTGCATAGGTAAACACCTACACTGCTGTCTTGCACAACAATTTCAAAACTACAACTAAAAGACAGGACGGACATCATCCAGAACCACACGAAAGCTGGCTGAGTGGAAATTCTACAACTAGAAGGAAAGAGAGGAGCTCACAGAGACCCAGAGGAGCTGCAAAAAGCTGAGGAACAGAGACGCACGCATGGAGAGAGTGGGTGCCGGAGTACTTGGCTGGCTTTCTCTGGTGGGAGGGAAATGGAGACTCCCAACTGCATTGAACCCCTTATCCTAAAACACTAAACCCCAGGTCCAGCCGAAACTCATACGAGGGGAGTTTGGACTGTGAAAAGGGAGAAGTGCATGGAAATTTAGGGGAGAAGTCTGGTGGCGCGCACAGCACTGTACGCAGAAGACCAACTGCTGATTGCACCACTGGCTTTCACGAGTGGGCAGGAGACAGAGCCTCCCAACTGTGCCACTTCTAACTCCACTAAACCCCAGTTTTGGGCGAAACCATGTGGACCCAGACTCATATGGTCCCGAAGCGCAGGGGAGCTGGAAAGGCAGCAGTCTAGAGGTACTGAGAGAGTATGCACACACAGGGAGTACTCCAGTGATTACTCAGTCACATGAGATTCAAGGTCCGTAAAGGGCAGGGCTGACTGGAAGGCAAGGTGGTCCGTTAAACCCTGAGACTCTACCCATCCCAAGCTCAACAGAGGCTTTTGCAGTTTTGGAAGTCTTGCATCATAAGGCTGAATCCAACACAGAAGTTCTTCCGGCATAGTGAAAATGCAGAGACAAAGGAAGACATCATAAACAAAAGAAATGGAGGAAAACAAACAACTAGATATAGAGTTCAAAACCAGTTATAAGTTTTTTCAAGAATATCCTAGAAAAGATGGATAAATTTAGTAAGACCAAAGAGGAGATGGAAAAGGACCAACTAGAACTGAAAAAGGAACAACTAGAAATTAAATATACACTGACTAAAATAAAAAATATTATACAGAGACCTAATAGCAGACTAGAGGAAGGCAAGAATCAAGTAAAAAATTTGAAATATAAAGAATCAGAAAGCAGTCAACTGGAAAAGCAAGAAGAAAAAAGAATCCGAAAATGTGAAGATAATGTAAGGAGAACTCTGGGACAGCTTCAAGAGTACCAAAATCAGAATTGTGGGGGTGCCAGAAGAAGAGAGAGAGCAAGATTCTAAAAACCTATTTAAAGAAATAATGACTGAAAACTTCCCACATCTGGTGAAAGAAATAGATTTACAAGTCCAGGAAGCACACAGTACCCCATATAAAAGGAATCCAAAGAGGACTACACTAAGACACATCATAATTAAAATACCAAGAGCAAAAGACAAAGAGAGAATATTAAAAGCAGCAAGTTCAGTACCTACAAGGGAGCATCCATACGACTATCAGCTAATTTCTCAACAGAAATGATGCAGGCCAGATGGGAGTGGCAAGAAATATTCAACATGATGAATAGCAAGAACTTACAACCAAGAATACTCTATCCAGCAAAGCCATCATTCAGAATTGAAGGGCAGATAAAGAGCTTCACAGATAAGAACAAGCTAAAGGAGTTCATCAACTCCAAACCAGTATTATATGAAATGCTGAAAGGTACTCTTTTGAAGAGGAAGAAGAAAAGGGTAAAAGATAAAAAATTATGAACAACAAATACATATCTATCAACAAGTGAATCTAAAAATTAAGTGAATTACAAATTTGATCAACAGAATAAACTGATGAATATAATAGAATCAGGAGCACAGAAAGGGAGTGGACTGATAATTCTAAGGGGGAAAGTGGTGAGAGGAGTACCGGGAGAGACTGGACAAAAATCATACACCTATGGATGAGATCAACAGGAGGGAGGTAAGGGTAGAGGGAGGGGTGGGAGCTGGGTGGAGGGGTGCTATGGAGGGGAAAAAAGAGAAACAAATGTAATTATCTGAATAATAAAGAGTTAATTAAAAAATTAAAAAAAAACAATGTAGATAGTAAGAGTAAACTACTATTTTTTAGAATTGCTTTTCAGGTTGATTGAGATAAGATTATAAAAAAATTTAGTGTAGTTCTAGTATTATACTAAGCACTCAACAAATCTCATTTTTTTGCATGTGTGATTATTATTGTTTCTAATGGCAGAATAGTTAATACTCAATGAATAGTCATTAAATACAAATTTAAAATGATAGTACAGATAGAAGTTATTATGCCCAAGATGAAGGATAAGAATACTATGTAGAAGCTTTAATCAATATATTTAAGAGATGTGGGTACTTGCTGAAAACATCTGTATATATAAACCCTAATATGCAAATAGACCAAACTGTGGAAAAACCAAACAACTAGTCACTGTGATGTGCACTGACCACCAGGGTGTGGACACATAACATGGCAGGCATTGGGCTTAGGCGGAAGAGCACAGAACATGGTGGCTGTCAGCTGCAGAAGGATGGTAGAGCAGGTGAGCTGGGGTGCCAGACCAAGATGGGACGCAGGTCACTGTCACTGGGGTGAGCCTCTGGTGGTTACTAAAAATTCTTTGCTCCTGCACAGTACAGTCTGGCCTGACACTTGCACCTGCTGCTGGCGCTGGCCTTGTTTACACCCCCTGCTGGTACCAGAGCTGCTGCTCACACTTGTTGCCAGTGCCTGGCACCAGCCCTGATCACGTGGCACCACCAGCGGGTGTGAGCAGCAGCTGCCGGCTCTGATCGCCCCTCAGTGCTTCTCCACTCCCCCTGCTCCTAAGGGGCAATCGGGGCCGGCAGCCGCCTCGTGCACCACTGCTGGTGATGGCTCCGCTGACACCAGCTGCCGGTGCCTGAGCCACTACTCACACCACTGCTAGTGCTGGAAGCTGCCAGCCAGATTGCCCCTGAGGGCTTCTCCACCTCCCTCTCCTCCTGAGGGGCAATTAGGGAAGCAGCTGCTGATGGTGCTGGCCCTGCTCCTCGCACCACTGCTGGTGTTGGCCCCAATTGCTCAGTGTTATCAGCGGGTGTGAGTGGGACCTGCGCTGGCAGCATGTGGGAGTGGCAGTGGGAGCGGGGCTGCCAGCAGACAGGACCAGGGGCATGGGAGGGGCCAGGCAGGGGTGTGGAGGATGGGCTCAGGCCCGGCCCTGTGCCTACTGCAGCCTCGTGGCCCACGGTTCCTTTCAAGGTGCACAAATTCATGCATTGGGCCCTTAGTGTTTAATATTATAAAACATGATTTTCAGGTATATCTCATATGCAAAACAAAATATAGAACAAAGAATGTTTTCAGATGTTGCTAGTTATATAATTTAATTTTGCATAGGTTTTTAAAATGTTTTGATGCTGCTTTAGTTTGTTCTTATCAGTTACAAATATTTTTTCTAAACTCCACATTTAGGAATGAATTAAGGTATTTAGAACTGGCAATTATGAAGAAAAAAGGGGAATGTGCTGGGATTATAGGGTTGTAGTTAAATTTTAGTGGGCTAGAACTAATTTTTCCATTTGTATTTTTATTAATGAGTGATAAGTGTTTCTGAGTTAAATTATGTAGCTCGTCAGTGGAAGAAAGAATGCAAAATTGAAGATTAGTTTCTGGATAATTTTTTTTGTACTTAAAGAAAAAGAAGATTATGTGTCATCTTAAAGGACAGTAATGGTTACATTTTTACTCAACGTACTTCTTAGCCTAAAAATTTCAGCTTGTCAAACATACATTTTGGAAAATTATACAAAGTAGCAAGGCCTGTATCTTTTAAAAATTTGCAAACTCAACAATGATTGGGGGAAAACAGTGGCCTAACCTTTCAACACTGATTTAATAGTAGTGTACTCGGCGGAGGTCTCTCATTGGTAAGACTTCATTGCTCAGCCCTTGGTGTTCAGGACACCTACTAGAATAAAAAAGACTTGATTAATTATAATTAAATAATACTGGTTCAAGCATTTTCTTTTTTTTTGGTGGGAGGGGGTTATTTTTATTACATTTAATATTGACAACAGTGAAGCTGCCATGGTATAGGCAACCTATTTTAAAACAGGGCAGTATCTCCTCTGTATTCAGGATAGCAAGGGGATTAGTATGGTATGTCAAACTACTACATTTATGATTCTATTATGGCAAACATTTACATTAAATCAGTGTCAAGTTGAGAGATAATTATCAATCCCTTGTTTTGGTGACATGGAAATAAAAATTTGATTTTTTTGGTTGATTCCTTCATTTCATACAGTGTCTTCTAAATATAATTTTATATTTCTAGTCATCTTAAATAATGATTAAATCTCTGTTGTGTACTAGATGGTCTAGAGTCTTCCTGTAAGTGGCTCACATTTCTAGCGGAGAGGATGAGATGAAGCACAAATAATAGTAATATAAGGTAGTCCATGTAATGAGTATTCAAATCAGGGAGAAATCACCTTTAGGTAGGTGGGCAAAGGTCTGTTTTATAAAGGAGACAATGGAGATATAGAATCATAAATTGTCAGAAGTGGGAGGGCACTTATGCATCACTTCTGTTTCACAGATGAGGAGACTGAGGCCAGAAAGAGTAAAAGACGCCTGCAGTCATGTTATAAAAACAGGACAACATTTGGGTTAGAATCCAGATTTCACGCCTCCTTGTCTAATGAACTGTTTAAACAACAGCTTTAAAGTGTACAATTATTGAGGTATAATTCACATACCATAAATGTACAGCTTTAAAGTGTACAATTCAATTTTTGTGTGCGAAGAGAGTTGTGCAATTGTTAACATTATCTAATTCCAGAACATTTCATCACCCTAAAAGGAAACTCCTAAGCCTATAAACACTCGCTTTCCATTCTTCTCTCTTTGCAGACCCTGGCAGCAACTAATCTATTCTCTGTCTCTGTGGATTTACCTCTTCTAGACATTTCATATAAATAAAATCATAAATATGTGGTCTTTGTTCTGACTTGTCTTACTTAACGTAATGTTTTAGAAGTTCATCTATTCTGTAGCATGTATCAGTAATCTAGTCTCTTTTTATTGTGGAATAATATTCCAGTGCTTGGATACACCACATTTTGCTTATCCATTCATTACCTGATGTACCTTTAGATTGTTTCCACATTTTGGGTATTATGAATAATGCTTCTGTGGACATTCATGTACAGGTTTTTGTGTGGACTTATGTGTCAGAGGAATTATCCTCATTTACTTCCCTCACAAGAGAAATATTTCTGGAAGATATGATTTGGTACCAACCAATCAAATGCTAAGGTTGGCTCTGATGGGTTATAGATGACTATGGAGGTTCACTATTGGGATCTACCGTACTCACCTGTATAAAAAAAGGACAGATTTGAATCTAAGTAAACTGAAGTATGCAAATAATATCTCCCCTCCTCCCCCTCCTCCTCTCCTTCCTCCTTCTCCTCCTCCCCCTCCTTCTCTTCCTCTTTCTCCTCCTTCCTCCCCCTCCTCCTCCTTTGGCAAAACTGCCCACAGATGCAAAGCTGGAGAAACAGAGAGCTCCTCTGATAAAAGTGATATCACATGAGGATATTTTTCCATTGATTTTTATAGAGAATGGAAGTGAGGGGGAGAGATAGAGAAGGAGAAGCATGAATGTGAGAGAGACAAATTGATTGGTTGCCTCCTGCACTTACCCTGACCAGGGCCAGGGATGAGACTGCAACTGAAATATGTGCCTGCAACTGAGGTATGTGCCCTTGACTGGGAATCAAAATGGGGACCCTCCAGTCCATGGGCTGATGCTCTATTTACTGAGCCAAAACAGCTAGGACAAAAATATCGCTTCTTAACCAAACACAACTTAATTGATGAATATGGTACCCCACCCAGAAGGGCAGATGGACATTCTATCTCAGCTATTACTTAAGCCCTCTACCTTTCTCCTTCTCTTTTGCTTCAGAATTCAGAAGGTCTATGTGATGCCTACAACTCATGAGAAGGATTTCTGATTTCCAGTCTGTCATAGTAGCTGCAGAATTCTCATTATTCAGAGAGATGGTAGTGTCAAGATTGGAAAGCTCTCTGTTTCTCCAGCTTTGCATCTGTGGGCAGTTTTGCCAAAGCTGGGCAAGTGCACACATCTTAGTGCATGCTGCTCTCTACTGAGGACTGGCTGCTTGCAAGGGGCACTGCCAGTCTTAATTCCCTTCCAGCCCAAGGCATTCCTCTTTTCTGACTCCTTTACCTTATGCTGTCATCTCTTCTGATCTTTCACAACAGACTGCCAGTGCCCTTTGAACACAAAAGCCAAATTGTTAGCAAATTAAGAACTGTCTCTCTTCATGGGCAGGGAAGTGAGAAGAAATATTTGATTCCACCCTTCTAGTGTAGATGAGAAAGAGGAGAAAATCATTAAATTTATACATTAAAAGTGTCTGAGCATTTACTCTTTGCTACAGAAATGCAGTGGGTTAATACAACTTTGAAATATAAACCCACGTAGAAAGCTCTTTTATGTTGGTCAGTGAGAAATGTTAATTAACATGAACTTTTGAGATCATTGTAACTATTAGATTTATTTGCAGTAATAATAAACTCACTAGTTTTATAAAGGCTTTTACATGAACTATTTAGAGCAATTACTTTTCATGTTCACTAAGGATAACAGAAGAGCTCCTGGTCTTAATGGAAACAAGCAAAGATTTGGCTTTTATATAATAATTTATATAGTTTGGTATTTATGTAAATACCAAAAGACAGGTCTGGGAGTGTCTTCATGACTAACAGGAAGAGGAACAACTTGAAGTGTCATCCTGAGGAATGTCTAAATTTTCTTAGGGTATGACTCAAACTTGGCACAGTGCCATAGTCCATTGATGTCACCCTGCTGTTAAGAAAAATTATTTAACAGCAGGAAATAAGGAAACAGGATGATTGCATGTCCTTTTAATGTCATACTAAAGCATTGCCTACTAGGCCCAGACAAAGAGATACACTATTGTTTTACTTCCTATTGTTAAAAAAGAAACAACAGGTCTAAAGTGGAGTCGCATGTGTTAAGCCCCAGTCACAAACCAAGACTTAATTGCCCTGAGATCCTCTCCCAGGAAGGTGACCTTTAGCCAATTAAATTGTGTTAGATTAAGAAGCGATATCACATGAGTCCATATGGAATTACCTAATCAGCACTAGTGAGGAAATCTGCATGGTAGACGATCACCCTTCCCCAAAGAAAGGTGATGTTGGCTGAGATAATCCTTTCTTTTCTAGAAGCTTCCTTTCTTTCCCACCTCCTTCTACCTATAAAAGCCTTCCATGTTGCACCAGGCCTTAGGGCTCCTTTCTATCTGCTAGAGGGGATGCTGCCCGATTCATGAGTTGTTAAATAAAGCCAATTAGATCTTCACATTTATTCAGTTGAGTGTGGTTTTGTTTTGTCTTTTTTTAACACTTTTTATTGTTGACTAGTGGCCTGGTGCACAGATTTGTGCACATTGAAAATAATTAGAAGAAGTATTTTAGTACTGCTATTTGCCCCTTCTCTGTAATGGAAGTGTCAGAGCTGCTGCTGGTCAGTGGGAGCAATCAAACCCTGCCCAGATCCCTCAGCACCTGGGAGCCAGGCAGCGGCCCCATCCCCTGCCTCTGCTATTGGTCACTGTCTGCAGGGTGATCAGTGGGGTGATCAGCCCCCTACCCACTGGCTCCCCAATCACACCTGCCTTGTTCTAGTGCTGCCCGCTCACCTGCTCCACCATCCCACTGTGGTCCTGCTCTCGTCAGGGCTCATTGGGACCGGCAGTGCTTGTACTGCTGCCTGCTACCAGCACCGTGTCGCTGATGACCACCATGTCCTGTATCACCTCCTGGTGATCAGCACACGTCATAGCAAGTGGTCAAACTCCCAGTTGAGGGTACAATTTGCATATTAGGCTTTTATTATATAGGATTAGGACATAGACACTGTGAAGTTACTTGTTAACTTGAAAATTTTGATCTATTAGAAGAAAATGATTTCTACTAGATAAAGACACCAAAGTTTATGGTTTTATTTCCTGGCAGGATACTAACTAGTCTTTCCTTTAATTGAGAAAATTCATTTTAATGTCCTTTCCTAACTGATGGTGTAAACTTATTTCTTGAATTCTATCTTTGAAGTAGCTTTATTATCTTGCTAGTTCCCTCTTTAATGAATCTTTGATATATTCTCTTTCTAAATTTGTATGAAAGTCTAGCTTTTAATTTTTTTTGCAAATAATTATACTTTATCACTAGGTATCAAAGTCAATGATTCTGTGGTAAATTAAATGTGTGTATGTGTATTGAAATAGAAGTGAAAGTAAGAACAGAAGAAAAAACAAAAAGAAATACTGCTTTGAAAACTTTCTTACATGTATGATTTTACCCTTTAATATAAAAATGATATATTTATATCCATACATTCTAAAAATGTATAGACACATGCACACATTCTGTAGGGCTATCCAGGTATTCTGTCAAGTGAAAAGAAGCAAACAGTAGAGAAAAAACTACAAAATGTCTATATTGTGACTCAACATTGGGAAGATGCAAACAAATACCATATATTTAAACATAGTTTAAACTTTAAACATAGTTTTATTATTGATTTTATTAGAAAAAAGTGTGAACTTTCTGGAAAACAATTTTTAAAATTTATATATAATTTTTCTAAAAATAAAATACGAACAACTTAGCAGTAATGATCATGTATTCGTGATTGCTTTGCAACAAGGTCTTCAGTTATGAAATAATGGAGAGGGACTATTCAAATATGAAACACTAAAATTCAATAACTGGCTGAGAACTGTTCCTTGAAATTGAAAAAATACTGTAAAATTTCATAAAATAGAAAGAAGGCAGGAAGAAAGTAATCAAATGGAGAAGGAAAAAAAGAAAAGTTAGGAAGGAAGGAGGGAAAGAAGGAAAATTGGAAGGAAGGGAGGGAGGAAGGATCACTTAGATGTTGCTGTTGTATTGCTGATTTGTATACAGTTGCTAGAACATCATTAATGCTGCATATTCTACTTTGTCTTTCTTTAGTTGTCTTTATGGTGATAGGATTATTGCAACAAAAAGTTTGTTTCTTTTTTTATGCAAAGGACTCACTATTATGATGTAAATCAACTGGTTATTTTGGCATCCACGGACATTACTTTTTCTATTAAGGGAAGTCAATATTTTCCACTAGTGATAAGTGAAATTGAGGCATCCATCTTTTTATATAAAAACTGCTGTTTAAAATTTTAACCCTGCTATTTTGGTTTCTGTAAATGCTTGCTTGCTTAAATAATAAAGAAAATAAAACTACTCCCATTTCAGAGAGACCATTTCCCAGACAAAGTTATCAGTGCTGGCACCAGGCCAAGTCTTTGGTTGAGGTCTCAAAGCCCCAGCACGTAGGGGCTGTTTAAGAACTTGCAAAGGGGACCGGAAAACCCCACATTTGGGAGACAAAGAGGACAAAAAGGTAGAAATACAGGAAACTTCCTGTGTGACGGGGTCCAGAATTTGAGAGACATTTTCCTCTGGCTTGTGAGTAATAATAATAATAATAATAATAAATGTAACTCTATCTCTCTAAGCATTGCTTGATTCTTCTCCAGTTTTCTGTTACAAAGTTTCATAACTGACATGTACTTTTAGTATTCTTCCGCTATTGTTTTGTAAACTCCACTCCTTTTGTTTCAGGTGTTTTGTCTGGTATTATTATCCTTAATATTTTCAGGATTAAAAAAAATTAGGTTAATTTTTTGGGGCATTTGCTGACTTAAATTTCCAAGTTATTTAGCTTTTTTTCTTGTTAATTACTTAAATAAAAATGTAAATAGAAAACTTAGCTTTTATATTTGATACTTCCATTAATTATAAATAATAAATTACATAGAGAATAAAGGAATTTATTAATCATATTTTAATTAGTGGCTAGGAATAGAATCTGCAATCTAAAATTAGAAATTATTATAGTATTATGTTATACCCGCACATTAAATAGAACATATCATATTTTCATCTATTTTACCCAGATATCTGTAATATGATATATTTTATCTCTGATTTAAGGGGTAAGTTAAGGATGAACAGATGCTACTGGTAATTTCAACAACACCCAAGTTCCATATGTCTCCTCTCATATATAAGCCAAAATTAAATACAGATTTAAAATACACACACACACACATACACACACACTCATTATTTTTTTAATCAGCTAACATCTCTAGTCCTCACTGATCAGTTCTCCTATTTTTAATCCACCTTTAAGTAATCAGACACTTACATAGTAGCACTTTTCCTTGACCCAGTAATTAAACACTCATCAGTTAATCCAAGATGCAAACACCTAGAGATACAGTTTTTTAAAATATTTTAGTAATTCTTAGTAAAGTCTTCTCTTAAAATAAAAATGCAAACTTAAGCCAACCTTGAAGTTTTCCTGACCAGAGAGGACCATTTAGTCATACAAATAAAGCTGAATTTAGCTTATTTTGCAAGACTAACTTGACCTTGGTCATTGCTTGCTTATATCTCTGGAAATTGTAGGCAAAATCTGAACTGTTTTTCAAGGTCAATATGAGATAACCACTGCAGATTCTAACATTGTAACCAATCACTGTAGAGAATAAACACTCAATTGTTTTCTCACTATATAAGCTGCTACACCCGAGCCTCATCCCATATTTTGGCTTGAGTGCTCCTGGCTTACAAATCATCTTTTTAGTTTGTGTACAATACATTTTTACTAATTACTATATCAGCGATTCATTGGTTTTTACCTTGGGTATTTCTGACCCTTTGACACTTCATTTTCATTTTTGTGGTGAGGAAAGAGAAACCAGTTCTCTGCCAAAAGCATTCCATGTTGGATATTAAATGAAGTCAGGTAGCAGCTGTCCAATCTGAACTTTGGTGGATAATTTGCAGATCCAGTATCCAAAAAAAACAGGTAATTGTTGTGATTCATGAATTTGTTGCCAGCCCGGGTACTTGACTGCCTGCTCTCTTTCCCTAAAGGGGGAAACTATCTAGAGCTTTCAGTTGTAAAATGCTGTTTTCTTTCTATTTAAAGAGAATGGCTCCTTCCTTTGGGGATGTTCTTGGCATTCAACTATCTATTTTTTTACATCTTTCTTCATTTTTTTTTTCTTGATGATGTTCAGAACCACTATGAAGTATGAAAATTTCACTCGGGCAGGAATGTAGAATTTGGCCTAAGCAGAAATGGAGCAGAGCCTGCTTGCGCAAGGGAGGGGCAGAGAGAAGCTCACCGAGGGAAAGGGGACGGATGGAAGAGAGCCAGGCGGACACCTGCAGAAGAGCATCGGGCAGAGTGGACAGCCCACAGAGGGGCAGCAGGAGGAGCAAGAGGTCAAGTAGAAAGGGGTCAAGGCTGAGTCGGGGGGCACAACCTGATGTCCCCTGAGTGCAGGGGCAGGCACAGGGACTGTAGGTGAAGTCCTGCTGGCTTCTGTGTCAAAAGCAAGGAGATAGCAGGAGGCAACAGCAACTTCTGCAAGGTGAGCTGGCGGCTTTGGGGTCTACTCAAGGGAAGCCAGAGTGTGAGGAACCATGTGAGTGGGGAGGGGTGAGGAGGCCCAGGCTCCACTGGTCCCCTGGGAAGGCAGGGTCTCCGGCAGCTGCTGGCAGGGGGCTGTCGGTTTTGAGGGTCTGACTGTCAAGCCCAGACCTTAGTTTGAGCTCCACAGGAGGGACGTGGAATGTTCCCCAGCAGCCTCCCACCCTGACCTCCAGGAGGCGGGTCATTCCCGGCTGGCTGCCCTAATCCCTCCATGCCCCGCCGGCCCCCCAAGCTCTCTTCAGCGATGAAAAATACTTATTGGAAACAAGCAAATGATTTCATTTTAGGTACAAAAAACAACAACAACAACAACAACAAAACAGAATGTACAGTACTATGGAAAGCAAATGTTGAAAACAAGGGAAGTGAAGGCCCCTTGTGGACACACAGATCAGCTGTGCCCGGAACCGGGTCACAGGTGTTATAAAAGGGCTCAGAGTCCAATGCAAAGGGCTTCCCCAGCTGGTCTGACTCCAAGACTCCAGTTTTCAGGACAGAGAGGATCCGCACCACAGAATGTAAGGGCGGAGACAGCCCCAAGTCCTGCGGCCTAAGGCAATGCTTGCAGTACTTCTGGAGAAAGAAACGCTTCTCAGACAGTGGGACAGGGAGATCAGCATCCAGATCATTGCTTCTAACGCCCACTTGGGTCTGTGGTGCTCCCAGCTCTGCCCCTCCCTCTCCCTCACACATGCCCTCCCAGGTGAACCTCAAATGGCCCTTTCCATCCTCCACCTGCCTCGGCTCTGATGGCGGGTAGGGAGGGTGGGAGGTCATGCAGAGAATCTGAGGGCCTCGAGGAAGTGCCTCTTGAAGAGTCAGAGACAGTGTCTGTGCACCTGCCCTCCAGGATGAACCCTTTAACACAGAGGCCTCATGAATGCGTATTTGGAACCAGTCCCCCTTCCTCCCTCCGACTCTGCCACTGTGTAACTTGGCTGTTTTGGGCAAGTCAACTTCTGGATTGTTAATCCTCTCTCCTTTAAAATAAGAACAAGAACCCGGTGGGCATGGCTAAGTGGCTGAATGTCAACCTATGACTCAGGAGGTCAAGGTTTGACTCCACCAGGGCACATGCTCAGGTTGTGGTATTGATCCCCAGTGTGGGGTGTGCAGGAGGCAGCCAATCCATGATTCTCTCTCTTCACTGATCTTTCTGTCTCTCTCCCTCTCCCTTCCTCTCTGAAATCAATGGAAGATATTCTATAGAGTAAAAACCTAATATGCATATGCCCCTCTACCAGGTGTTTGGTCGTGCTTACCACATCTCCGCATTGGGAGTTGGGCACTACTCAGGTGGAGGGGGGTATATGGGAACCCAGGGGAGCCCAGGTCCCAGAGGTAAAAAAAAAACAATGACCTGATCTTCCATGCTAGACTCTTATTTTTCATTCACTGGCCAGGCCTAGGGATCACACCTGTGCATGCATTTCATGCACTGGGCTTCTAGTCTATTATATAAAAAGTCTGTGATTGTCACACCACCATGCCATAATGACTGATCAGCAGGAGGCTGTGTGCACAGCGAGGTGCGCATGGGTGGGTGGGGACTTGACTCTGGAGGACTTGACCGGAGGCACAGGTAGGCTTCTGGGTGGCAGGAGGCTTTCTGGGTCTTGCCAAGGTGGTGGGCAAGTTTCTGCCATTTCCTATGGTGATGGCAGCAGAGGTGGCCGTGGGACTCTTTCTGGGTCTTGCTGAACTGCAGGACTCTGGGTCCTGGGTCTCATGTGATTTTGTGTGCCGGACCCCTAGTCCTATATAATAAAAACCTAGGTGGTGTCACGCAACATCCTCACAAGATGGCCACCACAAAGTCATTGTAAGATGGCTTCCACAAGATGGCCTCCACTGATATCACAATATGGCTGCCACTAGATGGCTGCACCCACATCATCACAAGATGGCCAGTAGGGGAGGGCAGTTGGGGCTAAACAGGCCAGAATGCTATGGCAGTTGTGGGTGACCAGGCCTGTGGGGGAGTATAGGAGGAAGCAATCGGGTTGGGAAGGGAGGGGTGTTGGGGTGATCAGGCCAGCAGAGAAGGGCACTTGGGGGCGATTGAGGTGGAAAGGGAGCATTTAGGTGTCAATCAGCCTGGCAGGGGATTGCTTAGGGGGTGATCATGCAGACAGGCAGGTGAGCAGTCCAAGAAGATTATGAGAGGGATGTCTAACTTCTGTTTAAGCCTGATTTCTGAGAGATCAGGCCTACACCAGCAGTCAGACATCTCCTCAGGGATCCCAGATTGGGGGCGGTGTAGGCCAGGCTGAGTGACAACCCCTCCCCCATGCACAAATTTCATGCACCAAGCCTCTAGTATATATATAAAAGGCTAAGTTGACTTGCGCATGTGCAATACATATAAAGTTCTCACCAATCGTATATGTGTGTTTCAATCTGTCTTTGTCAATTGTGAATTTGGTTGACACTTATAGAGAAAGGGCGAGTAGCGATATTATAATATTTCTTCTAACTAATTTCTTTTCAATGTGCATGAATCCATTCACTGGGCCACTAGTAAATATATAAGTTTGTTGGTTTATTTCTTCTTATCTCCCCAATCCCACATTGAGGTATGTCAGTCTGTCCCATGCCTCCATGCTTTGGGTCTTATTTTGTGTCAATTCATTTTGTTCATTAGATTCCACAAATAAGTGAGATCATATGATATTTGTCCTTCTCAGATTGGCTTATTTCACTTAGCATAATATTTTCCAGTTCCATCCATGCATCTCCATGGATACAGAATACAGATTTCTAGGTGTTTCCTTTAGGGTAGTAAGAGTAGGAAGTGAATGCAAAATGTTAGAAGGTTTCTCTTGGCATGATAAAAATATTCTGGAATTAGGTAGTGGTAGTGGTTGCATAATTTTGTAAACACACAGTACAAACCAGTGAAACTTAAGTTATATAAATTATTATAGTTAGAAATATGGGTTCTCTGATGAGGTAGGTATTTCCTTTCAAGCCTCTTTTTATCATAGAAATAAATAATAGTAAATATTCATATAAAATTGAGAAATAGATATCTCTCAACAGTAAAATGGAATAAATTTATTGTGATATATACACAATCAGAGTGGTGTTTTAATGGTTATAATTTGCATTAAGCAATCCAAATAGGAGTTGGTTCACTCAGAATGACATTGATCGAAAGTAGCTGTAGTGGGCAGACATGTTCCTGAATATCAGCCCTGCATAGAATAGACTATTGCACAACAATGTCAATGAATGAATGATATACATAGAAAGTAGCACATATACAAATTTAGAAAGAAATCAGGACAAAATAATTCATAGTCTATGGTTCCATTCCTATACATTTCAAAAACAGGCAAAACTTAATTACGTTGTTTAGAGGTGTGTTTTGTGTTGATAAAACTATAAAACATTTCAAGAATCTCTCTATATAAAGAGCTAGGTCTGTAAGGACCAAATGGACTACTGGTCCATCCCCTGGTCTTCAGGCTCCATTGATCAGGGGACGGCTAATGGGGAAACTGCGTTCATCAGGCTCCAATGAATCCATGGCAGCAGTGACTGGTGAGCTGGTGGAAGGCAGACCACTTGGTCCCTCCCCCAGCCCACAGGCTCCCAATGATCAGGAGGTGGCTAACAGGGAACCCGAGTGAGTGGCGCAGCGGGGACTGGTGAGCAGCTGCAAGGCAGGCCTCTTGATCCCTCCTCCTGGCCTTCAGACTCCAATCAATCGGTGGCAGAAGCGGGGCAGAACTGAGGACTGACTTCCTTAGTAACCCTGCAGGTACAATCTCCAGAGGACAGGAGAGGCACCAATGGACCAGCATTGCTGGCACGATCCCAACAGTGCTGCCAGCCTCCTGGACCTCGGCCTTGGGCACTGTGGCCACTTCCTCTCCCTAGATAGGGAAGGAAGAAAGGATATGCCAGCAGCACCAGGGGTGACCAGCGATGACTGACTGCTCTCCCCATGCTTCCTCCAGGTCTCTCGAGCCAGCCCCCACCCACCCCGCTCCAGATGAAGTGTGATCACTGCACACGGAAGGAATGTAGTAAAAAAACAAAAACTGATGGCCAAGAAAATGCCGCAGTCAACGTCCGGAGTCCGGCTCAGGAGAACGGAGAGAAGGGAGAATTCCATAGGCTGGCCAATGCCAAGATATTTCTGAGTGACTGCCTGGCGTGTGACAGTTGTGTGACCGCAGAGGAAAAAGTCCAAGTTTCTCAACAGAACACCAAGGACTTCTGTGTTCTGAACCTGAATAAGAAATGTGACACCTCATAGCACAAGGTGCTGACAGTGTCTATGTGTCCTCAGTCTCTGCCTTATTTTGCTGCTAAATTCAGCCTCAGTGTCACTGATGGATCCAGAGGGCTCTGTAGCTTTCTCAAAAACCTTGGGGTGCACTGTCTTTGACATGAAGATAGCTGCGGACTTCAGCATTCTGGAGAGTCAGGAGGAATTTGTGTGTCAGAACTGCCAGCACTGTGAGGAAGAGCCCCAGCTACACATGCTGATCTCCGCCTGCCCCAGCTGGGACCGATATGCAGAACGTGTGCTGGGTTACCCCATTACCCCCACCTCCCTACGGCCAAGTCTCCCCACCAGATCATGGGCTCTCTGGTGAAGGATTACTTCACCAAATGGCAGAACCTGTCCCCAGACAAGATTTTCCATGTCATTGTGGCCTCATGTTATGACAAGAAACTGGAGGCCCTTTGAGATGATGTTCCCACAGCTTTACATAGTTCCCAGGGTGCTGGCTGTGTGTTAACCTCAGGTGAAATTGTCCAGATAATGACCTCACATCGAATGGTGCTGCCCTGAACACTCTGTTTGGAGACATGAAGAAGGAGATGAGGCACCACGTGGGTGCCAGCTCTGATGGGCATCTGACGTACATGGCCAAGGCACATGGCCAAGGAGCTGTTCCACGAGGAGGTGGGAGTGCTCACCTACCGCACCCTGAGGGACAAAGACTTCCAGGAGGCCACCCTTGAAAGAGATGAAGAGGCTCTGCTACGCTTTGAGGCTGCTTACAGCTTTCGGAACACCCAGAAGTGGTCCTGAAGCTGTAGAGGGGCAAGCTCCCCTGCCAATTCTGGAGGTCCTGGCCTGCGACGGGGATGCCTAAGCGGCAGGGGCCAGGCCCAGGAGAGGACGGGCGTGCAGACAGGGCACTGCTGTGGCAGATGGAAGGCATCTATGCTGCCATCCTCATGTAGCCCTTGGAGACTAGCATCCATATGCTAGGATGTGTGACTTCCCCCAGGCCCAGGTGGCTCTGCACACCACCTAGCAGTGTCCAGGGCAGCCTGCTAGGACATCAAGTGGTAAAGATCCAGCAGATGCCCGGCTTACAGACCGCCTGAAGAGGGGTGTCAGACATGTGAAGGAAAGACTTAGCATCTCTGTCATCGCTTTGGTTTTCAGAATTCCCTGCTCCCCATCTGTCAGCTTCCTCCCTCTGAAGGGCACTGTCATCACATGGGTGTAACTGGAATATTGTATCTCGAGAGGATTGCCCCAATGTACCTATCCTTTTATCCGATGACGAAAAAATAGCAAAGAATAAGAATGGATGCAAACTACTGTCCTTTAGGCATAAAAAAGCCCCAGAAGTGTCCTGCCAAGAGCTGAGACCTGGTTCTGTCCAGCACCCCAGAGACATTGGATGAGAAAATAGCCTGGCTTGGCCCTGACTTTACCCACTTATGTTACTTGTGAAGATGTCTTTGCCACAATGTGAATAAATTGCCACCTTTTGGAACAGGGGCTCACAGGGAAGTCTGCATTCCCAACTTTTCTTAAAACAGATCTATGTTCTGTAGCTGTGGCCATTGTCCTGAGACCAGGTCCTGTCATTGGGAATCAGGGGGCAGTGGAGTGGACTTCCCCTCCCCCGTGCCCTTTTACATTCAGAGATTGAGCTGAACTCACTTTGGGGGAGGCCTGGCAAGGATGACAGGTGTCTCAGATGGAAGGATGGAGAATGGAGAGGCAGACTCCCTGCTCCGTCCCTCCCTGGGTGGGGTCAGGCAGGTGAAGATTGGCCAGCCCGCCCCGCAATTGGGTGAGATAGCATTCTCTGTGTCTATCTCTCACACCGTGGGCCTGGCTACGCCCCTCAGCTCTGGGCAGCTCTCTGTGTTCCATGATAGTGCACTCTGCCCTCACATGCTGCTTGCCCCAAGGGAGAAGGAAGAGAGAAGTTGGTCCACAGACAACTACACAGAAAGATAGTGCTCACGGCTGGCAAGCACAGTGGCAGTGGCAAGAGCCTCTCCTGCGAAGAAAGCTAACCCCTATTTTGTAAAACTAATGATTGGAATTCTCTGCTGTTTTTTTTAGACGGTCTCTTATTCTAAAAAAATAACTTTGCTTTCTAGCCTGCGTTAGCCTGCTTGAATAATGAGGAAGATAAACTTAGCTGTCTGACCTTCTAGGCCAGAGACTAGATATGCCCATACTCTGAATGCCATGCCAGGTGCATTTGTTAATTAGATAGAACTGTGTTGTTTTCAAGGTCAGCAGATAACTACTAAGTGCACATAGGACTGGCTCTTTAATCAAAAGGGAAATTCTGCTCGTAGCCTTGTTTAGAATTTGAATTCGTTTTCTCTAAGCCCACCAGTGAATAAAGTATGACTCCAAACTCTCTGAGCATTGTTTGATTATTCTGGTTCTCTGTAACACTGCCTCTGTGGTAGTGCTAAAGAGCAGTGAGCTGAGTGGTAAGGAGCAGTGAGCAGGTGGGTGGTAAGGAGCCCCCCCCCTCAGTGCACAAATTTTGTGCACCAGGCCTCTAGTATCAATATAGGAATCAAGCTGGTATTACCTCTGGAGAGAAAAGATGTGATCATTGTAAGGGCACATGGCATGCTTCACTAAGTTGCGAGCAGTATTCTATTGTTTATCTGGCTAGTGGTATCATGACATTTTTCTCTAGTTATTTATTATACTGTATGTGTTTCCTTGATGCAATAAAGAAAACAAAAAGTAAGTGAAGAGACCAGACGACTATTTAACATTATGTCTATACCACTTACTAGTGGTATAAATTTGCTCAATTTACTTTGCCCATCAGAGCTTCAATTTTCTTGACTGTAAAATGAGGATGGTAAAATATGCATGACAGTAATATTTCAAGATTAAAAGAGAAACTATATGCAAAAATGCCAAATACAGGGCTTTGCTGTGCATGCGCTCGTGTGTGTGTGTGTGTGTGTGTGTGTTTTATCTTACTATCTTACTATACTTGAAAGAAAAGTACTCAGAGGAAGGATTAGATTGCTTAAAGGAAATGAGGACCTAGGGTGAGGGAGTCCTCAGCTCTGTAGAATTAGAGGTGCCCTAAAGGATACAGCTAATAAGAGGTATGGTCACAATGTTAAACCGTATTTTTAATTTCTGAATGCTGGAACCAGAAAGGTTCCATAAAAGGGCAACTAAAATGAGAAGACAGATGCCATGTGTGAAGAAATTAAAAACAACTTTTTTCTCAAATCCTAGAAAGTTGAAGGTTTTAAAATTTAAAGAGACATAGCTTAAATTTATAAATTCTGGAAAGGGATACAAAAATTGACTTGTTTACTAAATCTAAAAATTTAGCAATGTAAATAGAAAGGAGCAAGAATAGCAGCAGAAAATAATCTTTTAAATATGTGCAACACTGAAAGGTGATAATGTGACCTTTCCTTATGGCGTGTAGAGCTCCTCTGAATCTGAATGTTTGCACCAATTGGGGACCGGTGTTTTGGGGCTCGTAGCTGTAGATTTTCAGGCTTCCTCCATAAACATCCATTTTCCCCTTCAAGATGGAATGGTCTC
>PVJN01033131.1:0-23652 GCA_004026805.1 Lasiurus borealis | reverse complement strand
TCAGTAGAAAAATATAGGTGGATATCTTTCCGACCTTGGGGTAGGGAAGGATTTCTTAAACAGGCACACAAAAAAAGTGCACACCATACAAGGAAAGATTTATGATTTTGACTTTATAAAAGTTGAGAAATTGTGTTCATCAGAAAAATCCCTCAAGAAAGCGAGAAAGCAAGCTACAAACTAGAAGAAAATCATTTGCAGCAGATGTAAGTGGCAAAGAGGTAGTTTCAAGAATATGTGTAAACTTCTATAAAATAACAAAGAAAGGCCAAACAGTTCAAAAGAAAAATAAATAAGTAAATAGTCCAAACTACAGAAACAGACATTTTCACAGGAGAAAAATATGTGGCTAAAATCATAGGGAAGGGTGTTTAGCCTCTTCATAGCGTTATAGACCAGCAAAGCAAGATGTAGAATATTGAATCAAGATTGTCACTGATAGCATTTGTAGCTCAATTTATTGGCAAGAGTTAAGAAGCTAAACTCTACCTAAAATTTGCGAGTATATAGATCAACCCAATTTCTGATATTTACTGGCATAAATTGCGTAATCACTTTGGAAAGCAACTTTGTAATTGAACATTCAGGCCGGGGCCAGGTGGCTCAGTTGGTTAGAGTGTCATTCTGTTACACCAAGATTGCTTTTGGACTCCCAGTGAGGGCACAAACAAGATTTCAACTAATGAACCCACAAATATGTGGAACAACAAATCCATTTCTCTCTCTCTCTCTCTCCCTTCCTCTTTCTCTACAATCAGCCAATCAACATTAAAAAAAAATTGATCATTCACATATTCTCTGGCCTAACAAGTTTCTTGGTATATACCAAAGAAACAATTCTTTCACTATGCACCATGGGAAACAGACCAAAATATTTCTAATAATGCTGCTGGTAATCACAAGAGCAGATAGGAAATGACAATCAGTAAGGAAACAAATAAATTGTGGTACATCGTGGACTATACATGCTAGTGAAAATGAAGAAACTACAGCTAATCCTAAATAAAGAGGGAATATGCTAATTGACCATCACTCCATCACAAAGATGGCTGCACCCACAGGTGAGGCCAAGTTCCCATAGGAACCTTAACGAGCAATAAGCAGGGACCTGAGGCTATGCCCTCTGCCACCTGGCAGGGCTTGACAGGGGACTTCAGGCCACACTCCCCACCCTGTACCAGATTGGGGGACCTCAGACCGCACTCCCCTGGCCAGCAGGGCTTCATGGGGGACCTCAGGCTGTGACCCCACCCCAGCACTGGGCCAGGGGATCTGAGGCTGCACCCTACTGCCTGGCTGGGCTTGACAGGGGACCTCAGGCTGTGCCCTCTACCCAGTTGGGCTTGACAGGGGACCTCAAGGTGAACCTCCAGTGCTGGGTCAGAGGAACTCAGGCCCTACCCCCACCCAGCAGGGCTTGACAGGGGACTTGAGGCTGCGATGCCACCGCCCCCACCCTCAACCTGGTGGGGCTTGACAGGGGACCTCAGGCTGAAAGGTTTCCTGTTACTTGGAGCCTAAAGCCAGGAACCTCAGAGGGAAGTCTGAGTGAATCAACCCCTCAGGGCTTGACAGGATATCTCAGGCCATGTTCCCCCACCTGGTGGGGCTTGATGGAGGACCTAAAGGCACGCCCCTGGCTCTGGTCTGGGCTGGGGGACCTCAGGCACCCCCTCCCCCACATCCTGATGCTGGGCCAGGGGACCTGGGGCTACACCTTCTGCCTGGCAGGGGCTTGACAAGGGTGAGACTGGCTGCGTCTGGATCTAGCCCAATGGGGGTGGAGGCAGCTGGGTCTGGATCTCATGCAATTTTGAAGTGCATGTGCGTGGGCAGGGACTTGACTCTGGGTCCCATGGTGTGCCCCAGACTCTGACAGGAGTAAGGTTTTCCTATACATTTTACTAATTTTCTTCCATCTCTGATACTTCTTTATAGAGAAAGGGCAAATAGCAATATTAAATTATTTTCTCTAACTAATCCCCTTTTAATGTGCACAGATTTTGTGCACCAGGCCACTAGTGTGATAATATGATGCCAAGGGATAGCAGTTTCTCAGATGACCACACCAGGATATTGTTCAAACATTCAAAGATTATTAAAACTAAACAAAGATACAAAATTTTTGGGCAAACATACACATATGCTAAAATTATTCTTATAATCAAGTCAGAAAATAATGAAAGCAAAATTCAGCATGTCAGGTAGTACAGGAGGGTAATGGAATAGGAGAAAATCAAGGAGGTAGATGTATGTATTGTTCATGTTCTAATTGTTGGGTTGAGTGGTTCGTTTTTATTACTAACAATGTAATGGGCAAATGAACAAAAAATGAGCACATGGAAAAATAAAGTAGAGTCTGGCATGGACCAATAATAACAGCGCATCACAGATCAAGTCTCCTCATCCCTGAAATTGGGCAGATAATTGTTCCTACCCCCTAGGATTGTTATGAGGATTAAAATTCTTAGGAAAGTACCCGTCACATATGTTTGATATTAGTGTTTGTGAAAGAAAGAAGGAAGGAAGCAGGAAGAAAGAAAGGAAGGAAGAAAGGGAGGGAGGAGGGGAGGAAAGAAGAGAGGAAGCTGATTAATGAAATTCTGTTTACTTGAAGTCCATTATTAAAACACTAGAGGCCCGGTGCACAAAATTCGTGCAAGGGACTTGGCCCTCGCAGCCCTGGCTTCGTCTGGAAGATCGTGACAATGGAGAGAAGGGACAGATCTAATTATCATATTACACTTTTATTATTATAGATTAGGCCCCCTGTAAAGAGGTGCTGAAGGGTACAAATGAAGGTGAGCTTCACTGGGGGAAAATTCTCTTGAGGAGGTAAAACACGAACCATTTTTTTCTTATAAATGTGCAAGTGTTGCTAAAATACAAATACGCCAGTGAACTGGTCTCCCGGTTAATAGGTGAAGGTTCCAGCTTCTATTTTCGGAGTGGAACTTAGCGGACAGGATAATAGGAGGTGACATTTGTTTGATTTTCCTTCTTTGAGTTGTGGAAGAATCCTATAAACCCCGCTATAAATAACCCAGGAGAGGCCGAAAGGTTTCCTGTAACTTGGAGCCTAAAGCCAGGAACCTCAGAGGGAAGTCTGAGTGAATCAGCAGCGTGGCTGCACTCGCCAGGGGATTCAAGCTCCTCCGAGGAGCGTGGACTAGGTGTCGCTTCTCTCCTCTCTCAGGAGCTGTAGGAGGTTAAGAACCAGTGCACATGAGATATTCCACACACACCCAGCCACACAGCACCTGCATCGATGAGTAGAGCCCCACCCCTTTGGCCAAGCCACACGCTGTCCAGCTGTTCCTGCAGAACATGAGTGGTTAGCAGCACTGATGAGCAGTGACGAGGCCGTGAGCTTCATCCCAACCAGGTGTGGCCTTGTCTATAGTCAAATGCCTGCGTGAAATGCTGGGTACCCTGGGTCATCTCCCCTTTACGGGGATGGGGAGGGAGAGAGTGTGTTGGGGAGAAAGGTTGAACGGGCAATGGGTTTGGGCTACATTAAAAATGAATATCTGCACAAGACACATCAGCAGAGGGTTCTGGCTTCTCTGTTGGATTGATTTTTGCATCTTTCCCTTTTCTCCATTGTCAGAATGCTCCTTGTTTGTTCAGGAGATAGGGCCCAGAAGGACTGTCTGGGTGGGTGTCTCTTCGCCTACCTTTGGGTGATTTTATTATTTCTGTTACACCCCTCTTCCGCAGACCAGGGAAGCGTACATTAGAAAGACCAAGCAAAACATAATTATCCGATTCCTTGGGTCAGACTGAAAGAATTGACATTGCCTTGGAAAGTGGCCTTACATAGTAGGTGTCCTGTGGGGGCCAGTGGCCCAGTCCCACTGGTCAACTGAGCTAGGCGCTCGGGGAGTGTCCCTTGTATGGGGGAGTGTGCCCTCCTGCTGTTGACACTACATTGGGAGGAATTGGCCTCGTGCTGATTAGTTGTGAGGGATTGAACCTCAGGCTGATTGGTTGTGAGGGACTGAAACTTATGCTGATTGGTTGTGAGGGACTGACCCTCATGCTGATTGGTTGTGAGGGATTGAACCTCAGGCTGATTGGTTGTGAGGGACTGACCCTCATGCTGACTGGTTGTGAGGCATTGACACTTATGGTGATTGGCTGTGAGGCATGACACTTATGCTGATTGGTTGTGAGGGACTGACCCTCATGCTGATTGGTTGTGAGGGATTGAACCTCATGCTGACTGGCTGTGAGGCATTGACACTTATGCTGATTGGTTGTGAGGCATGACACTTATGCTGATTGGTTGTGAGGGACTGACCCTCATGCTGATTGGTTGTGAGGGATTGAACCTCATGCTGACTGGCTGTGAGGCATTGACACTTATGCTGATTGGTTGTGAGGCATTGGCACTTATGCTGATTGGCTGTGAGGTACTGACCCTCAGGCTGATTGGCTGAGGCCTGGCCATGACCACCGTGGAGGAGCTGCTGTGCAGGGCCTGACCGTATAGAGCATAGGATTTGCCTCTGGGGGCGCTGCTGCCTGCTGAGTGTGCCCTTTGAATGTGTCACTTGGGGAGGTGGCTGGGTGGCGCTCCGGCCTGGTCTGAAGCGGCCACTGGGTGTGTTGGTTCTAAGGCCTCTCGAGAGGTGCAGGCCTAGGTCACCTGCCAGCTGTGCCCTGCCTGGGCCACCTGGTATGAGCTACAAAGTGATCTGCAGATGGTGAGCACCTGTGCTGGGCTTGAAGGTGCCTGGGAGAGGCCAAGCTTTGAACTGAACTTGGCTGCCACCAGTGCTGGACTTGGGGCTGCTCAGCAAGGGGTCCAGGGCATGCCAAGGCCAGGTGCTGCCTCGTGGGCTTTGTGGACTCTTGAGAGATTTTAGGAAAGCCCCCAGCGTGAGCCAAGACAGCCATTGGTCTGGAAAAGCCATTGGGTCAGCCTGGATGGGTCCTGCAGGTTAGGAGGGGCGGGGCCTCCGAGAATCATCAGGGCGGAGCCAACGCCATTGGCCAGGTGATGGGGATCATATATAGTTCACACCTGGGCTGCAGGGGAGGGCTTAACAAAGGAACCATGGCTTCTTCCAGCTCCCTGTCTGGCTGAAAGCGGCCCCTCCAGTCCTCGACGTGGAGCAAGACAATGTAGTTCTTCCCCGTCCATCCCTGGCACCTCCCTGGCATCTCCCTGGCACCCTCTGAGGTACCGCCCAGCGCTGGAGCTCCGAGCCAGAGAGGCCTTCACCAGGTAAGTGGTGCGCGGCCTTTACGAGTGATGCTGGGAACGCAGCAGCCTCTGTCTCACTCAGCCACAGGCCGGCTGGTTTTCCAGACAGAAATGGTGGGGGTTTCTCTTCTTGGCCCTGGCTGGGGGCCCTGGTGTGGGGCTGGGACCCCTGGTTCCTCACGGGGCAACTTGGCTTTGAACTTCCACACGTGGGTCTGGGACCTGCTCGTTCTGCGCCTCTGACCTCCTACCAGCCTGGCAGTCGGGTCTTGCTAGCCTTCCGTACGGGACTTCTGTCCAGCGAGGTTCCAGGTGGTTCGGAAGGATGGAGGTTCTGTTGTTTAGTTGTGATTTTGATGTGGTTGCGGAAGGAGGCGCGCACACAGCCTTTACCTCCTCCGCCATCCTGAGCCCGAAGATCTGTTTTGCTTTACGTTGTCAGAATTCATTTTATTTTTTAGTTTTTCAGGCTGTGGACTCAAAAGCTCATTGTGATTTGCATGTTCTCTCAGTTGGAGCTTTAACAGTTCGCCTTGCCTTGGTGTCTGTATAAGTTAATTTCAGGTTGTGTATCTCTGAAAGCCAGTTCAAAACAAAACAAAGTGTGTGTGTGTGGGCCTTTGTTTTGTTTGCCTACCATTTTGGGGCTCCGGTTGTTTCAGGAGAGGGAGGGAGGGGATAGAGGCTCAGTTGAGCCTCATCAAAGCTTCTCTCCTCTGCCCCCGACTCCTGCACATTTTGGTATCCGCTTAACTAACTAGAGGAAAACTTACCATAGATTTAGGGGAGATATTTATGGCATCTGTGAGCAGTGGCTCTGTCTCGGGTGAAGTCAGCCGTTCCCTGTGGAGCTAAAAGCCACAGCTGGGGAGAGTGCAGCCCAGTGGCTCTTTCAAAATTTCAAAACAGAAGGCCAAGTTGAAGAGGAGGAGTTTGAAACAGTAGTTACTTGTACTTTGTCCCTTATTGGACGTACAGGTGTGGGAGTCCATTCAAGGGGGCTGGGGAGGTGACCTTGGAACCAGAGGGAGGTGACCTTGGAACCAGAGAGGAGGCGGATGGTTCTGAGGGTCGGGGGAAAGAGTGAGACTTTCAGACTTCATCAGGTCTGTGGTCCAAGCCCTTGCCACCTGTAACATCAAGGGAACTAGGAACCTAGGTCAAGGCGAACCAGGAGCCATGTGTGAATTTCTCTCTAAGCCTGGCATCCGTCCTCAACTTTTTTTTTTAATGCTGTGACCTTTTAATACAGTTCCTCATGTTTGGTGAGCCCCAATCTTAAAATTATTTTCGTTGCTACTTCATCACTGTAATTTTGCTACTGTTGATGAATCATAATGTAAATATCTGTTTTCCGATGGTCTTGGGCGACCTTGCTAGCGGTTTTCAACCTGTGGGTCGAGACCCACAAGTTGAGAACCACTGCTGTAGAGTCCCAGCTAAGCAAACTAGCAAAGAGCCACATACCACACAAAAGCTGTTTTAAACTCCCTGCACTAATGGTATGAAGTGTTGAGGAGGGGAGAGTCTATGATTTCTTGAGCTTGTGGGTGAAACATCTTAAAAATATATCCTGAAGGATAGGATGCCATAAAGTTAGAGTGGTCACCTGACTTGTAGAAAAAGTTAGGGTCGTCCGATGGAATTATAGGAATTTTGAAAGCAGCTTAGGACACATTAAAGCACTGGGAAAAGTCGAGATTAACCTACACATTAGCGGGTTATTAATAGCATTAGCATTATTGCTATTAAAATCCGTGGGCACCGGCACCATATATTTTTATTCCTGTAATCTCGTGGTTTCATACAGTTTCTGACACATAGAAAACCCTCCATAAATATTTGTCCAGTTATTAAAGGCAAGGTGGCACACTTTTTAAAATGCCTGAAAAATGTCTGAAACAGGGGAGAGAGAAAAAAAATACAGAGTATAACCTTGCTTTATGAACAAAGGAACACCTCACTGAGGCGTTAAATTTTCCATTTGTTCCTTTTTACAATCCCAGCTTTTGGGAAGATGGCAATGCATTATTTTAATATATAAAAATATATATTAAAGCCCTTTCAGTGGGTTTTTCTGCTGGCAGGAGGGGTCTCTCCCAGCCTGCCGGCGTTCAGTTCTCTGAATTCCTGACCAAAGGGAGAATAGGACCGGCATCCAGGGTATCTGACCTACAGATTGCTCACTCCCTGCGTGAGTCAACCTTTGAAGTCCACGTAAAAATCATTATTTCTCATCATCCTGAGGTCAGGCGATCCAGCCCGTTCTCAGCGATCTTGCTAACAGTCAGTGGGAGAGAGAGTGACTTGAAGGCTGATGGTCTGAACCGGCGGGATGGAACGCCGGAATGAACAATCAGCCTTCGGTTGTTGAGTTAATCCAGCCTATATCCTGGGCAGGCCGGGGACCACCTGAGGGCTGCAAACCCCGGCCGTTTGATCCCGGGGAGCGTTTGCGTGACTTCAGTGAGACAGAGTCCGTCCGGGGCGCTGTTGGACACGGAACGCCCCCCATCATCCTGATCAAAGGTTGGGGATCCGGGCCATGTGGAAACGCTTTAATATCGCACCTGCGGTGGGGACAGATGTGCTTTTCCAAATGCTAATTTCTTTTCCTGCGGAGCCAGGTGTTCGTGGCCAGAGCTAAGGGGAGAGGGAACCCCTCCCCCCTCCCCATGAAAATATGGCTTCAATTCCATGGAATTCAATTTCAAAAACATTTACTTACTCTGTGTCCCTTAAGTAAGCTGAATATTATCCTGAAGAATGTAGTAGTAATGGAAGGGAATAAGGAAGGAAGGAGGAAAGGAAGGAAGAAGGGAAGGAGGAAAGGGAAAGGGGAAGGAAGGATTGCTGAGTGACCTTTAGTGCTGTTTTGTAGACACGAGATGCCTTTTGGGGCTCACAGCAGTCTGGAAATAGGGGGTGTTTGATCATCTCTAGACCAGGAAATGACACTCAGGGAGGTTGTTACGTCCTTAGCGAGGGAAACACGGTTCATTGATTTTGTCTGGGGTCTGAATTCCTCCTTGTATTTTGGAATCTCTCTCTCTCTCTCTCTCTCTCTCTGATTCTTCAGGGTGGGGGTAGGGCCGGTAATCCTCCCCTTGCTCTTGGAACGGAAAATATGAGATGCTCACTTTCCCCACTTCCGCGTCCCCTGACCCATGGCCAAGGTTCTAGTAATCGGAGGCTCTGCCTCGATTTCCCTTCAGATGCCTCCATCACTGGCAGGGTCTCTCCATCTCTCTCTCCATCTCTCTCTGCATCTCTCTCTCCATCTCTCTCTCTCTCAGCAACGGAGCAGGTGTTTCCGATTATACTCATCCCACACACATGGGACCGTCGCCCCTCGGGGTTCAGGTGCAGATAACAAAGGAATGGAACTCATAGCATCAGAAAGCTATTGAAACAGATGCTTAGGTGCCTCCAAAATAGAAGGCTCTGGAAGCCTGGGATGGAGGCCAACACCCACTCCAGCTGCCAGGGAAAAGCCAGGTGCATCCGAGACCCTGCTGGTCAGCAGGAGCCAGCTCACCTCCGACCTGTGGTTTTCCGGCTCCTTTGGGTGAGTCTGCTCGGGACAGACTGTCTCGGGGGGGTCCCTGACTCAGCCCTCGGGTTAGCCTTCTGGCCTCAGCAGGGCATGGTGTGTTCTGTAAGAAGGATTCAATGGAGTGAAATAAGTCACTGTGTGGTAGCCGATGGATGTCCCTCCCCTGCTGGGGATTCAGGATGAGCAAGAGCTGGTTCCGGTCCTCAAGGAGCTTGCAGTCAAGTAGGAAGACAGACACCCAAGGGAGAAGCACCCTTCGGTGTGAGAGACAGGCTTTAACGGGTCACTGATGGTCAATTGGCAAATGGGTCCATGAAAGTGCTTAATGTGAAGGACAAAAGGTCTGTTGTTATTAATGTGGGCCCCTAAGACAGCAGGAAGTTAACGGGAAGACTGAAAGTGATGGCTCCTTGAATTGTCCCTTCGCCCACTTTCCCCCTCCCTGCCTCCTGTGGTCCCTCTCCCTGTCCCCCAGCGCCATCATCGCCACTTCCTTAGACAAAGGAGCGGGTGGCTGCCGGCTGGGGTTAGTCACAGGCCGCTGGCAGTGGTCAGGCGCTCGGAAAGCCTGAGGCGGAATTTACTGTTAGCTCTTTGAGTCACAGAGCGCCACCCCCTCCCTCCTCCGGGCGCCCCGTCTGAACCCCGAGTCCTGTTCAAAGATCTTTCCCCCTCTCTTTGCCTTACCTTCTGAATTCATTTTGGAAGAATGCACCGAGAGCCTTTGAATCCGAGGGGAATGTTGAACCCGGTGAGAAGCGGTGTGGTTAAGAAAGCAAATACTATGATGAAAGACGTTCATTGGAAGTGGCTGAGGCACATCAAAGGGACTGATGGATTTGCATTTCAAAAAGCTGGCAGGGGGTACCATTTCAGCTTACCTCCCACCCAGCCCTCCTCTCCATCCTGTTTCTAAACCGGCCCTTCTTCCTTCCCATCAGGATGGAATAACACTGTAGCCCCAGGAAAGGGATGTCTGGAAATGGTATTGTCTTCTTAAGTCAGAGCTGCTCATAGGAATCTGTCTCCTTTATTAACCATAAGACAGCATTACTGACATTGGGTGAGCACCCACTGTACACTGAGGGGCCAGATGATGATGATCTCTGAACGCATAATCATCTGGCCACTCAGTGTCTATCCTATAGAATAAAAGGCTAATATGCAAGTTGTCTCCTTGACCAGGAGTTCTACCAGCAGGCAGGCCGGCCAACTGCCCATGTCCCTTCCCCCTGGCCAGGCTGGCCGGACCCCACCCATGCATGAATTCATGCACCAGGCCTCTAATATATACACTGAGTGGCCAGATTATTATGCGTTCAGAGATCATAATGGTCTGGCCATTCAATGTATTTCACGTGCTGTGCTTAAGCAAGTCTCTGCATTACTGCGTTGAGTCCGTGTGCTGAGAGGATGGTATTATTCCTCCTGTTTTATTATTATTATTATTATTATTATTATTATTATTAATTTGAGAGAGGAAGGGAGAGGGAGACAGAGATGGAAACATCAGTGATGACAGAAAAATCATTGATTGGCTGCCTCTTGCATGCCCCACACTTGGGATCAAGTCTGCAATCTGGGCATGTGCTCTGACTGGGAATCGAATCGTGACCTCCTGGTTCATAGGTTGATCCTCAACCACTGAGCCACGCTGGCCGAGATGTTCCTCTGATTTTACAGTTGAGAAAATTGCAATTTTAAGTTCCTGGGCAAAGCTTTGAACTCAAACTCTGTTGATCATGTTGGACACTCTGTGGAGATGTTGTCTTTTTAATTAAAATCATACAAGGTTGAGGTGTGGGGTGGAGAGATGTGTGATACAGTATTTAGAGGAATAGATTTTCTAGGACAAGCAAGAGAGCTTAATCTGCTACAGTAGAGCTTCCATGGATAGTTAATGGATTGCTAAGAAACAGGCAGAGGTGATCGCTGTGGGATAAATAGGAAAAAGCTACATGGGCAAGGCATTGAGGGACAGTATGAGGGTGGCAAAAGCTCAAGGTCATCATCCCCAGATCCCAGATCTGCAGGGACCACCCAGAAAGTCAGGTACAGCACATGGCCTCACACCCCGCTCCCCCATCTTCAGCAGAAATAGGAATAAACTGTGTAGGCAAGTCATGGAGGGACACAGTGTTGGTGGTAGAGGTGCAAGGTCATGGTCATCAAATCCCATGCAGAAGGTACATGTGACCTCAGACCCTTCTCCAAAATCTTCAGCAGCAGGACGTGTTCCACTCAGGAGTCAGGTCTGTTTGCGAATAGTTCTTAAGCTGAACAGAATGTACTTCATCCCAAACCCACATCCCTGTAACATCTGAGCCATCACATAGTCACTGGTTCTGCCTTCTGCCAGCAGGTGAATCCACCCCCTTGTCCATGTGACAGCTCTTCCAATATTTGACCCCTCCCCCAGCTGCATCGACCATGCTGCATAGAGATGGATTTGAACCACGCACCGGGCCAGGGTCTCTCCTTCAGGCACATTTCAGCCCCAATTTCAGTTCCAGGGAGGAACTGTGTTAGGTCAAGAATGTAAAATTGGCCCTAACCAGTTTGGCCCAGTGGATAGAGTGTCGGCCTGTAGACTGGAGGGTCCAAGGTTTGGTTCCTTGGTTGTGGGCACATCCCCAGTGGGAGGTATGCGGGAGGCAGCTGATTGATGTTTCTCATCGATGTTTCTAACTCTCTATCCTTCTCCCTTCCTCTCTGTGAAGAATTAATAAAATATATTTTGGGGAAAAATAAAGAATGTAAAATTGAATAAGACATGTTTAATGTCCTTAAGGCCCCCTTCAAAGGCAACTGTATAATATTAACGATTGTCCGAAGGGTCCTTAAAAGCTAATACCTACACGTGGCCTGTGAGGAATGTTTAGCGTGGAATTATAACCTCCCCTGGTTGGATACCACTCGTTGTGTAAGGAAACCTATGTTTCCATTAGCATTTTGAGTCAGCCTCTAACTCTTCTTCACACCAGCAGCTGCTAAACCACAAACCCAGGGGCAGTCACCCTGGAGGCAGGGGGTTAGGAAGGAATGCGGGTTTTCTAGGCCCTCTCATCCACTTAGCAATTCACGTTAAGGCTACCTACTCATTCATTAACTTCCTGACTTGTTCCACCATGAGCATTTCACTGACTGCTTAAATCTGTCTGATTATTCATAACATACTTTGGGTGGGGTGGATGTGGGAGAAATATGAGACACTATTCCCTGCCTTCAAGAAACCAAATCTAGTTAGGACTGTGGGGGTGGGTGGGTGGTGGAATAAATAAAACATTGGAAGTTCTCAAAGCATCACATAATGGAAAAGCATGAGCTTGAATCAGAAATCTGAATTCTAGACGGAGCTTGGACGTAAGCCAGTCACATCACCCCCCAACTTCAGCGTTCTCATTTAAATAATGAGATACTTGGATTTTTCAGGCTCTTTCTAGTTCTAAGGATCTATGCTTCTAAGTACAAGATGACTTTGTGTGCCGAAACCGGTTTGGCTCAGTGGATAGAGCTTCGGCCTGTGGACTGAAAGGTCCCAGGTTTGATTCCCGTTAAGAGCAGGTACCTTGGTTTCGGGGACATCCCCAGTAGGAGATGTGCAGGAGGCAACTGATCGATATTTCTCTCTCATTGATGTTTCTGACTCTCCCTTCCTCTCTGTAAAAGGCCAATAAAATATATATTAAAAAAAAAAAGGATGACTATTGGCTTCTTGAGGGCAGGGATTACACTTTATGGAGAAATGAATTTCCCATTAAATAGTACAGTATTAGGAATATCACTCAATACATATTTATTGAATGGACTCAAGAGTTTAGGTTAAATGTTTATAAGGATCTCTACTAGCCCTTGGCTTCAGCTGTGGGGTACAAAAGCACCCCAAAGCAACCTCAAAATAAGCATAGAAGCTCATAATCTAAGTGTCACTGGGTTTAACAGTCCAAAAATTTGCACATTCAATTTTGAGGCTCGGGTACAGAAATGACAGATAGTCTCACACATGCCATGATTAAGGGTGAGATCCAACTGTACGCTAAGCACACACACACACTGCCTCCCATTTTTCCTCAGAGTTCCTGCCCCTCTCTCTTTAGGTCTTTCCAACCCTAAATATTTTTCTCCTTTCAAAAATATTTGGTTGTACATATTGAAAAGTTTGAACAATCTACAATGGCCCACTTTAGCAACTCAAGAAATACTGGTTTATCATCTCTCAAAAGTAACACAGGCCTGTCTAGCATGGCTCAATAGTTGAGCATTGCCCTGTGAACCAGGAAGTCATGGTTCAATTTCCGGTCAGGGTACATGTGGTTGTGAGCTTGATCCCTAGTGTGGGGCATACAGGAGGCACCCGATCAATGATGCTCTCTCATCATTGATGTTTCTATCTCGCTCCCCCTCTTCCTCCTCTTTGAAATCATTTTAAAAAATATTTATAAAAAACAGTGACATAGGCCCAATGCCAGCAAGAGTATCTTCCTCCTGATAAGGCCAAGTTTCCTTCTATGAAAGCCAACACACACACAATCACCAGATGGTTATCCTGCTCTGCTAGTCCTCACTTACCTAAAAGGAAGGCTATCCTAAAACCATGGGCAGAATCGTGTGCCAGGTGGGCGTGGCATGGAAAAGGCACCCCCACTTTGGAAGTCGAGTTTGAAAAGGTACCTGTGTGCAAGAGAGGGAGGTGACAGGCTACTTGGAAGACTGACTGTTAAACCGATGACTTGAAATTCTACACAAGAGAGAACCTCCAGGCCTTGAGCCACTGGAAGGCTGTGCCTTGTTTTGTAGTGAGTTGGGGCCACGTCCAATCTCCCTGTTCGTTTGTCAGCTCCTCAACATGGAAAAACCCAAGAAGCAGGAAGATTGGCAAAGCGCTGGCCCCGCTCTCTGTAGGCTGGTGAAAGGTGGTTTTTTTTTTGCTACCACATTTTTAATGAGGAGATAGGCCACTGCTAAAAATAAAGACTATTTATTGCAAGTGATGGTTAAAACAGCTCCTTGAAATTCACCGAGTCTCGGTTTTCGCAAATAACTTCGACCTCGGGAGCCGCGTTTCCCCTGGCAAAACCTGACTCCCCACCGGCATCCGTGCAAGAGACCGAGGAATAAAAGCCCACGAAACGCTGGCATCGTGCATGCACACGGCGTTTGGATGAGTTAACTGTAAGTAGATCAGGAACACATGGATCCGGCCTTCCCCAGAATTCCCACTGGCTTTTGACATCACGGAGTCGGGGTTGTGTGGAGTTTCCTATCTTTGGAAAATCCATTGAGGACCGGCATGGGATACAGGCAGCCGTGGGTTGTTCTCAGATCGGCAGCAGGATTTTATGGCTTCCAGAGCCATGGCAAGACGAAGATCTGGAAATGTTTGAAAGCATGTTGCTGGTGGCCACAGCCTTTTTATAGGCAGTACCTGCCTCGGGGCTAAAGTTCCAAGAAAACTAATTTGGGATTTTGGGTTTACAGACCGTCCTGGGTCACCAGCTCCGCTGGGATGCTTCAAACGGAACACTGGGCATTTCTGGTCTTCCTATAAATTGAGGTTACAATGAAAATGGAAAAGAAAACTCAATTTTCTGAATCCAAGGAGCAACTGTAAGGCTACTGGGCAGCTCGGGAAAGATACAGCCACAGAAAGGAGTGAAGCAGAGCCACTGGTGACCAGCCATCCACTCCCACAAGCCCGTTCTTTTCTTTTTTTTAAAATATATATTTTATTGATTTTTTTACAGAGAGGAAGGGAGAGAGATAGTCAGAAACATCAATGAGAGAGAAACATCGATCAGCTGCCTCCTGCACGCCCCACATTTTGGAGATGCACCCGCAACCAAGGTACATGCCCTTGACTGGAATCGAACCCAGGACCTTTCAGTCCGCAGGCCGACGCTCTATCCACTGAGCCAAACCGGTTTTGGCCCACCAGCCTTTTCTAACATCTAAGGTTAAGTAATCTCTGGAGTCATGACCACCTTTCTGCAGGGGACTGGGAGGATGAAGGCAAGGCAGGGCAACTTTCTCCTTCTTAAAGCACACATAGAGCACCTATGATGAAAACAGTGTGTTTCCACCCTAGCTGGCTTGGCTCAATGGATAGAGCATCGGCCTGTGGACTGAAGGGTCTCAGGTTCGATTCCAGCCAAGGGCACATGCCTGGGTTGTAGCTCGATCCCCAGAAGGAGGTGTGCAGGAGGCAGCTGATCCATGATTCTCTCTCATCATTGATGTTTCCATCTCTCTCTCCCTCTCCCTTCTTCTTTGAAATCAATAATTTTTTTTATATTTAAAAAGAAAAGAAAAAATAGTGTATTTCCCATTTAGGACAGCGGCGCTCAGTTTGCGTGTCCACGATGGCCGAGTGTACTTCTGCAAAGGATCTGCGTGTAAAATGCAAAAGCTCACACACAAAACCTGACATTTGCCAAAGAGATGGCCACTGACTTCCTACTTAATGTTATTTCTAGATCTAGTGTTTTGGGCCATCTTTCAAATCTGTCTGTACTTGATATACCTTGCCTCTTTTGAGCCTTACCTGTGCCAGGTAATTAGCTCCTCTAAGATGTAATTCATAAAATAAGGATATAAAATAACCTACCAGGTTGAGTGGCTGTGGTAATTAAGTGTGATGAGATAGGAAAGGATCTTAGAAACTTAGTTTTTAATGAAGGAAAGCTTTTCCATTTGGGCTTATTTACACTGTAATCAATGCAAATGCTGCAAGATGCCACAGAAGACTCAGCTATGGCAACATTAATGAAGAATATTTTTTAAAAATATAGTTGATTTTTTTTTTACATAGAAGAAGGGAGAGAGATAGAGTTAGAAATACATTGATGATGGAGAAACATCGATCAGCTGCCTCCTGCACACTCTCTACTGGGGTTGTGCCTGCAACTAAGGTATATGCCCTTGACCAGAATCAAACCTGGGACCTTTCAGTCTACAGGCTGATGCTCTATCCACTGAGCCAAACTGGTTAGGGCAATGAAGAATATGTTTAATAATAGGGCCAGGAATGCTAAGAAAATCCATAGAACCAAGTGACAAATCTTAAAGGTCTTGAGGATTTTAACACTTATTTGCATAAAGCTGATGATTACTTAAAATGGGATGCATACTATTAGAATGACATTAGGAGCTAGCAGACTGAAGAGATGTGATTCAGTTTTGCCCCTTTCTAGCCTTATCCTGTGCAAGGTAATTAGACATCCTAAGACTTAGTTCTTCATTCATAAAATCTGTTATATAAAAGCCCAAGTGACAATTTGACAGTTCAACCATTTGACCAGTAGCTCTGACACACATTGATCACCATGGGGCAGGTGCTCAATGCACAGGCATGGAAACATGGAACAGACTGACGAATCTCAGAGGGAAGGAGTTGGGGAGAAAGGATGGGAAGAGATTAACCAAAGATCTTATATGCATACTAGAGGCTTGGTGCATCCGTGCACCCGTGGGGACCCTCAGCCTGGTCTGCAGGGATCAGGCTGACACTGGTAGTCCAACATCCCCTGAGAGGTCCTGGATTGCTAGAGGATGCAGGCCAGGCTGAGGGACCCCACCCGGTGCATGAATCCATGCACTGGGCCTCTAATAAGGATATAAAATAACCTACCCAACTGAGTTGACGTAATTGAGATAAAATATGAAAGGGTCTTAGAATTAGTTAATAAAATGCTTAGTTCATACATGCCCACAGTTACTGCCTCTCAGCAATACTGCTGCTGTTGCTACTATCTAGCAAGCCTTCTCCACCAAAGCAAAACCCAAGTCAATTTTTTACTCTGAAGCTTCTTAATGTAAGCAATCGCTGTGAGAGACAGAACTGAAAGCAAGTAGGACTAGAAGGACAAAGTGAAAGGAACAGTTTCTATTTTTCAAACACACACACACACACACACACACACACACACACACACACGATATAAACTGCCAGATGCAGCACACTTTCATGATTTCCCTCTTAGGACGGGTCCACGTGGTTTTGTGGACAGAGCGTAGATGGATGTGCATGGACATCATAACGTGTTTCCTGTTTTGTCTCAGCGGCTCTACAAACAAGCGCAGATTGCCCGTGGCCAAAACAAAGGAGTATAAACACTCACTTAGGAGGCTCGGTGGTCGGTTCTGCTAAGCGCATTTCCCCACACCGAGCCCTGGATGCTTCTGGGGGAAGTTTCTGGGTCTTAGAATTAGGAAAACAATGTCTAGCTGTTCCTGGGGACTTGTTCAGCGGGAGACAAACACTTCCATGATGGAGGGTGGACCTCAGGAACTACAGATCTCTCCAGAAGTGGGATTTCCTTTCATCTTCTCAGATTATTCTTGTGTCTTGGTAGGCTTTGCATATAGACAGTAAATAAGGTGGCCGATGTGTGGTAACATACTCAGATGGGCGATGCCATCTTTGTTTATTTTCTACCACTTGCTAAGCATGGTGCTACAATGATGTCATTTAAACTCTTGAGTTTCAGATTTCTATCTTGAATGTTCTTTGACATCCTTGCAGGGTTATTGTGAGGCTGCAGTTAAAGAATATCTAAAAGTTGTCTTCATAAACTCTCTAGAATTGTATAAAGAATTAACTATGGTTAATGTGCGCCCAGTAAATCAATATACGAAATGGCATGAAGTTGTGTAGGCGGACAATTAGGATTCAATGAATCTCTGAAGAGTGGCAGATGGCTTTGATGTGTTAGGTTATAACAGTTTTATGTATCCCACTAAGACACTTATTTATGTGTTTGGTATTTGCCTGTGCTTAAACCACTCCCCAAAGCGACCTACTCCAGCAAGATGATGGACAGCCACCCTCTTCAAGAAAAACATGGCCATATATAACGGTAACACAAAGTTGAACCTCAAAAATGCCAAGAAGAAAAGGGTCAAGAGCACAATTCTGTGGGTATTTGGGGTGGGGAGAGGTCCAGCAAATTACTCCCAGTTGGTAAGAGCAGAAAACGAAACTGTCCATCAATGCTTTGCCAAGAGCTTGCCTGAACCCCAACAGGACAGTGGTGTGATGTGTGGGGGCTGGAGGTGAGGCGTGGAGAGTGGGAGGGGCGAGTAGAGAAGGAGAAATGGACTCTGAACAATGGCACACCCGTGGGAACCATGTAGAGGCTCTTTCTCCAAGGACCTGGGGGTTCCCTGGTTTGTGAACAGATGACTAATGTTCCTTCATGGGGTCTTGTGGAAGGGAGGCATGATGTGATGTGCAAGCTCACAGATTGTCATTTTTATGACCAAGAGCAAATTATTACCGCCTGAATAAGTGAGTGACTAAAGGTGACTAATACTTGGTACACATGCAGCAACACTTGTAAGTTACTAGAATCTCCTCAAGTCCAAGGCCTCTGAGTGCCAGGATCAGGTTTCCCCTCTCTTTGTGGACATCCAGAGAGTTAGATGCCCACCCAACCCTGTCATCCCACAGTGTTCTCCAGAAGTAAAAAAAATATTTGTATATCTTAAGTGTTGTCTTGAGTTGATTCTGGCTTTCCATTTTTGCTCTTTTATTAGTTCTTTAAAGAGTTACTCTTTTTTTTTTTAATAAGTATATTTTATTGATTTTTTACAGAGAGAAAGGGAGAGAGAGAGCGTTAGAAACATCGATGAGAGAGAAACATTGATCAGCTGCCTCCTGCATGCCCCTTTCTGGGGATGTGCCCACAACTAAGGTACGTGCCCTTGACTGGAATCGAACCTGGGACCTTTCAGTTCATAGGCTGACACTCTATCCATTGAGCCAAACCGGTTTCAGCTAAAGAGTTATTCTTGTTTTATCTTTTGGTTCTGGTATAATGGTTGGGCTTTTACCATGTTGATGATTATTAACTTTTTGCTCTGTCTTATCACTAACTTTTTTCTCCTGGAAAAAGGGAGTAGGTGATGGGCTGAGTGTGTCCCTTGTCTTTTCTGTAATCCATCTCGCCTGCCCCATGCCAACCATTGGTTTGCTGCCCTTGGGCGAGTCTGGTTCTTTCCAGAAGGAAGTTGATGTGAGGTAAAATACGAAGTTTCTGATTCTCTAGATTAGGGGCTGGTTGATTACATCCAGGCGGTAAATGGAGTCGGCTATCTGTTTTTATAAATAAACTTTGATTGGAACGCAGCCATTCATTTACATGGGATCTGGGACTGCTTTTGCAAATGGCGGAATCGAATCGTCTCATCAAAGTCTCAGAAGTCTTGAACTGTTACTCTTTATCCCTCTACAGAAAACATCTAAGTGGTAGTTCACTTGCGGGAGAGCATGGGATACGGGTTTTTCTAAGAGGTCAATCAGAGGAGGTTGTGGTAACTCGCTGAGTGGCTCCTGCAAAGCTCCGAGTAACCTGACCCCGTTAGGAAAGACCACGTTACAAATCCCTCTTTCATCCCCAAAAGGGCACAATCACATCTTTGTTGCTAACCGCAGGCCTCCAAATCCGAGTGATCCCTCAGTGAATAATCACCAAATGTGCCCACATAGAATTAGTAATCCTGTAACTTCTCAGGGGTTTCCCACCCTGCCTGACTTTTTCCTTTATTTACATCGCTTTGAGTCATCCTCTAAATCTACCTTTGTGTGAAGAAATGAACTCACCCCGAAGTTCTCCTCTGCCCTCCGACCGTTCTCCCCCTCTTCGGATTCCTCCCCAACTCTGGTTTGCCACGTACACGCTCCTGACAAGTAACACTCGTGTATCTTCCGGGGCAATAGGAGCTCCCAGTGGTTTCCCATGGCCTTGAGGATGATGCAGATCTTTGGGGTGAACCCAGTCTGGGTTTATCCACGGGGTGTTCTGTGGTGAATAGAAATATGGCAGAAGCATTGTGCACTTTCAGTGGCAAAACATCTTAAGCATAGCCCTAGCCGGTTTGGCTCAGTGGATAGAGCATCAGCCTGAAGACTGAAGGGTCCCAGGTTTGATTCTGGTCAAGGGCACATGCCCAGGTTTCGAGTTCCATCCCCAGGATATATATATATATATATATATATATATATATATATATATATATACATATACACACACACACACACACACATACATACACATACATACATACAGATATATATATATATACAGATATATATATATATATACACATATATATACATATACATACATATAGATATACATACATATATATGTGTGTTTGTGTGTGTATGTTGAGAGAGAGAGTGTGTGTGTGTATGTTGAGAGAGAGAGTGTGTGTGTATGTTGAGAGAGAGAGAGAGAGAGTGTGTGTGTATGTTGAGAGAGAGAGAGAGTGTGTGTGTATGTTGAGAGAGAGAGTGTGTGTGTATGTTGAGAGAGAGAGTGTGTGTATGTTGAGAGTGTGTGTGTGTGTGTGTGTTGAGAGAGAGAGAAAGAGAGTGTGTGTGTATTTTGAGAGAGAGAGAGTGTGTGTGTGTATTTTGAGAGAGAGAGAGTATGTGTGTGTGTGTGTGTATGTTGAGAGTGTGTGTGTGTGTGTGTATGTTGAGAGAGAGAGAGAGTGTGTGTGTATGTTGAGAGAGAGAGAGTGTGTGTGTGTTGAGAGTGTGTGTGTGTGTGTGTATGTTGAGAGAGAGAGAGTGTGTGTGTGTGTGTGTGTATGTTGAGTGTGTGTGTGTGTGTGTGTATGTTGAGAGAGAGAGAGTGTGTGTGTATGTTGAGAGAGAGAGAGAGAGAGAGAGAGAGTGTGTGTATAATTTTATTTTATTTTTAAAGATCTTAAACACAACAACCTTGTGAAGTATCTCCCCGAGGTTTCGGGACACTTGTGCTTCCTCAATGCCATGGAGGGAAGAGTTGGCTGTGAATGCAGCTCCAGCTGGTACCACGCCGCTCCAGGGTCCTCAGGTAGCGCCTTATTTTGTTTGCGTATTTTTTGACAGCAATGTCCCTGTCACCCTGGGGAAGGAAAAAAACACACACACATCAGGAGGCCGTGGAATTGAAGAGCTGCAAATCCACTGGGTATTCATGCCACTTAGCCTGACAGCTCGGTAGCTGGATGGATGATAGGATCCAAACAGCTCGTAAATTGAACTTAATCCTTCGTTTTAAAATTATTGCCTTCATAATTTTAGGCTCTACGCTGTCCCCCCAGATTGTGAAATATTTCAGATCGTTTTGGGAGGTATTTCTGGTTTGCTGGCCAATGTTAAATGGCCAAGCAAATTGTTTACTTCGCACTTGAACTTTTATTTAAAAATCCGAATTTCATAACAGTCCAGATGTCGCCAGGGGTGTCTGCCTAGAGTGGATTCCATGTAGAAATGCTGGGTAGGTTTCTGAATTACAAGAACTGACCTGCAAGAAGAGACATTTCAGAATAGATTCGATCATTCGGGCTGTTTTGAAAAAGCATGCTGCATCTGCTTCTATGAAATCCAGCGTTACAATTAATTCCCAAAGCTTGGAGACCCAGAATCAACTCTAATAAGGTTTTATAGTTACAAAAAAAAAAAAAAGCCACAGTAAGGAAAAATACATGGTTCTAATTACTGTGCTTCCCCCCTCTTTTGCCGAGATGTGTTTTTCCATGACACTTGAATATTTCCTTGGTAGGTGGTCAGCAATTTTATTAGCAATTGGCAAACCTCCTCATACAAAGGCAGCATTAGCAAATTATAAAGCGAGTCATTGGAGGAAAAGAAATGGAGGTTATGGGTAGGCTACGCTTGGGATTTGCATAATCTTCGTTGGAAGTGCTCTTCACTAAGCTGCAGATAACAGTTTTAAGGGAAGTGAGGTGGGGGGGGGACTCGTACTTTCTAAGAATGGCCTCCAACGTCAGCTTAGGGGCATATGGAAAAATGCATTGAAAATATCCTTGCTTTGGCAATACAACTATTGTCTTTCTCAGGGATTATGAAAAAACTAGAGGGTGCAATCAAAACAGAGCACAGATCATCCGGGTAAATATCCAAATAACTTTGGCTCTTACGAGTTCTCACGTTTTTTTACTGCATTTTCCAACATATAAGACGACCCCAAACTTTTCCAGTTAAAATAGAGAGTTTGGAATATACTCACCCTATAAGATGACACCCGGCTTATAAGATGACCCCTGACTTTTGAGAAGATTTTCCTGGGTTAAAAAGTCGTCTTATACGCCGGAAAATACAGTAGTTGGTGAAATTGGATCTCGTTGACTGTCATTCTGACTTTTCTGAATTCTCGAAAGACCTTCTCGAAGCCTTCGGGGTAACATAAGAAATTTCAACCCTGTGAGGGACTCTGACACGTGCACAGCTCCGCATCTTTCCTCATGAGTCTTTGCCCCAAGTCTTCCCGTTCACATCAATGATCCTCTTGCTGCGAAAACAACCCCACTGTGCGCGCCATCTAGCAACTGGAGATGATGATGGCTGAGAAAGGCGTGGAAATGGCTGGTCCCTTTCCAAAGCATGTATTGCAGCACCTAGGAGCAGGGCTCAAACTGAAGAGCATGGCAGTGGGAGCAAAAGGAAGGGAAGGCTGTTAGGGAAGTCTGGTGATTGTCGTTAGTTAGGTAGGACCTTAGCCAGACCCTGAGCATTCTTGCTCAAGGGTACTGGACAATGTCTGGGGCGAATTAAAGATGCTATGAAGTACCTCCAAAATGAAAATTGTATAAATGGTGTTGCTCTCCACATTTCCCAAGTGTATGTGCTCTCAGAATTGCCTACCTTATTGATGGAAGATTGCGGTTCAATATCACACAGTACGTTTGTGCCACAGAACACAGGAAAGGATTCTTTGACCACGTATGCAGTTAGAATGTGAGCTTGTGAGAGTAGAACCTATGTTTCCAGTTCCTCACACAGTTCCCCGTGCACAGTCCGAGCTCAGCAGCTAGTGAGTACATGCATGCATGCATGAGTGAGTGAGTGAATGAATGAATGTGAGAATCATGCACACCTTGCCAGGGCTATTGCATAGAAGTCTGGGTGTTTGGTGTTTGGTTTTTGTTGCTTTACTTGCTGATTTTAAAGGGCAGGGCGCTCTCACAGAACCCTTAAACTGACTTTTAGGTGGCTGCTTGCTTCTCTTAGCGCCAGAACTCCGAGAAGATGAGATTAAACACTCCTTTGTTCGGTGACTTTCCTCTCTGGCCTCAGAGGTGATTTCGGTTACCAAAATAAATAGGGGCTGCTCTCCCCTTGCGGAAAGATACTGTGGGGTATCTGGTTCTGAAAACACGGCTTTCTTTAAGGGTGGCTATCCCAAATGGATCAAATTTGGAAGGTGTTTTGTTTATCTGGCGCATGGAGCAGCAGCCGAAGTCAGCAAGCCCTTATAAAAGAAGATGGAGAGATCCCTTATCTGGATGGAATTTAATGAAACATAAACAAGAAGATGGCTACTATTTTAGGAAGGCATAACCTCTCACTGCCATTTAATTTCCTTTCAAGACAGAAGATGGTATGAAATCTTTATCGACTCCAACATATTAAGGCGGATGCTACAGCTCAATATCATTCCCACCTCTCCACCCCCCCCCCCAACTTCCGTTCTCTTTTGTCGAGTAGTCATTTTTCTTTAACACGTGAGTTCCATTAGCTGATCCAGTTACATCCTGCCTGGTATCTCTATCTCCTTCATTTTGACAACGCCAAGAGCTGGAACTCTAAACCCGCAATTCCAAAAATAGTTTTCTTTGAAAAACGAAGATGGAATCACAAATAGATGGGGATTGAAAAGTCCCCTGGACAATGTCTTCTCAGGTTCCTTTAAGCAAACAGTTGTAACGAGCCAGCTCATCATACCAGCGGTCTCGAGAAGTCAGCCACAAGAATGCGTTTATCTCCTTTGTTGAACTTAATGTACATTCTCAGCGTGGAGACCTCATCTGGGGCTGTCATTTATTGTGCATCCCGCCCGTCTGGGCTCCCACAGGACACTTCTCATTTCCT
>PVJN01033130.1:0-23653 GCA_004026805.1 Lasiurus borealis | reverse complement strand
CCCGTGTTGCCTGTCCCGTGTAAGCCTGTCCCATGCAGCCTGTCCCATGTAGCCTGTCCCGTGTAACCCTGTCCCGTGCAGCCTGTCCCGTGTAACCCTGTCCCATGCAGCCTGTCCCATGCAGCCTGTCCTGGCTCCTGGCCCTACAGCCCTAACTGCCTCCTGTTAGCACCCAGGCTCCACTCCACAGACAACTGGGGGCTTGTCTGCAGCCAGGACGCCCCTGGGACCCGGTCCCTCTCCCTCCCGTTCCCATGTGTCCCATCAGGGGCTCCCCAGTCCCATCCCTCAAATGCCAACAAGTCCAAGTGCTCCGGCCAGTGCCCTTGGGCGGCACCTGTGCCCTCGGCCTCTCCCCAAGCCGGGCGGGTGTGCAGCGAGGCGCCCTGCGGGGCACTGTAACACCGCGCCTGCTCCGGCTGCAGGGAGGCATGGGCCGCCAAAGACTCAGCTCTGACCACCACCCACGCCCCTGCCCCGGGCTCCTTCTAACCCGTCCCAACGGCGCTGTCTGCTGCCCCTCTGCCCACACCAGGCCTGGAGGCCCTTCTGGAGGGGAACCTGGCTCCACCTGGTCTGCACCCTCACTTCAGCCTGGCTAGCGCACAGTAGGTGCTTGATGCATGTGCAATAGCTGGGTGCTAGGCAGACCCTGCAGACAGGCAGGCATCTCACACTTCCTACTGCATCCATAGACAAACATGTACCAAGTTCCTACCATGTGCTAGGGGTTGTTCCAGGTGAGGGGAACGGAAGTGAACAGGTAATGCCTCTCCCCCCTCCCGGTCCCCCGTGGGGGAGTTCCCTGCTCCCAGCAGACCCTGCACCCACCCCTAGCTGGGCTTCCTGCTCGGAGCCACCAGGCTCCATTAGGCTCCGGCGCTGGGACAGGCCCCGGAGGCCACCCTGGGGTCACAGGCTGATGGACACTCCTCACCCTGGTCCTGCTCCCAGCACAGCGGCCTCTCCCCCAGCCGCCTTCCCACCAGCCCTGGCTGGCCTGCCTCTGCGCGCCTGCGCCTGCTGTTCCTCCTGCCTGGCTGGCACCTAACTCCTGGGGAAGGGTGCTCCTAGCCTGCTGCTTGCTGGGCACCCCACCGCCCCCCAAACACACACACACACACACACACACACCAGTCTCAGCCCCTCCCTCCCACACGCTCACCTCCCCGCAGTCCCGCTGAGCTGGACACGGGGCGGGCTGCTCTCCTGTTTCCAGTGGAGAAGCCCACCCCCACCTCTGCTCCTCCCCCAGCCCCCTCCCTCCTGCCTCACAGCCTGGTACCCTGCTACTGGCTGAGGCCACCTCTCCTCCAATGCCAGGCATCTAAAAAGACAATGCCACACCCCCTTCCCTTCACAAGTGATGAAACCGATCCTCAGAGAGGGTGAGGGGCGTGTCCAGGTCACACGGCGCGCACCGAGGGAGGACAGGACCAAGCTGGGGGCCCTGGCCCGGGTTCAGGCTCTCTCCCCTGCCCGCACCTCTCCGCTCCGTCTGGTCAACTCTTCCTGCCTCCCCCTCTCGCGGGGGAACACTGGCCCGGCCCTGCGCACGCTTTTCCCTTTCGTTTTACTTTGGAAGAAGATAAGGAAGAAAACCAGGAACTCCGCGGAATCCAGGCACGGTGTTCATGTGCGAGACTGTGGGCTTCTGTGCAGATGCCTTCACGTCCTTCCCGGAGCCAGGAGGCTCGGTCTCCGTGGAGCGCCGGTCCTGGTTCTGGGCTTTTGCTGTGCTGGGCTGGAAGGACCACTTCCTCGAAAGCTCTCCTGCCATGGGGTGTTCGCACTGTCTGGTGGCCCCCAAAATAAAAACTGCTGCCGTCGCTTAGTCAGGCCCTGGGGGACGTGCGGGCTGTTTCCAATGCTCACAACAAGGACAGGTGCCGAGGTGCTCGTGACGTCGGAGAAATACACGAAATGAAATACGATCGATCTCCAGGTCGGGCCTCTTTGTGATCCTCGCTAACGGAACTGGACTGACCGTCTGTGGACGCTGCCCGGCCTGTCCTCCGGCCTTTGACGTCGGTTGTGGGGTCACCGCTTCCGCCCGTGTTTTAATTTTTTTTTATTGATTTTTTACAGAGCAGAAGGGAGAGGAATAGAGAGTTAGAAACATCGATGAGAGACATCGATCAGCTGCCTCCGGCACGCCCCCCACTGGGGATGTGCCTGCGACCGAGGTATATGCCCTTGACCGGAATTGCACCTGGGACCTTTCAGTCCGCAGGCCGACGCTCTATCCACTGAGCCACACCGGTTTCGGCTGCCCATGTTTTAGTTCTCACACTGTGAGCACGGTGTGTTAAAGTCCCCCACTTGCTGCCGGCCTGAGGGTCAAAGGTGAAATCGCATTTCTGCCCAAATGCAGGTGGTCCTAGGGAAGGGTAGGAGGGGTCTCGCCAAACAATGAAAGATTCCAGTCACGGCCACCAGGCGGCGCTCTACTCACACTGCGGGGCAGGGAGGCTGGTGGAACTCTGCCACCCAGAACCTGGTCTCAGCTCTAAAATAACAGCTCGACCGATGCTGGCAAGTTAAAGATCAGGACTAATCTCCTGGCATCAGCCTCCCGGCTACCCTGCGGGCCAGGCCGCAGCCTCTGGCCGGCCCCTCCCGGAGCGGCCAGCCACCAACTGCCACCTGTGTCTGTCTCTCCGTAAGCTCTGGAGGCCAGGTCGGGTCACCTCGCCAGCCTAGTGCTAAAAAGAACGGGGGATGGAGGGGTGGGGTGATATTTGCAATGGGCCCTGCTTATCTGGCAAACCACAGTCCTTTTTTTTAAAAAATATATTTTATTGATTTTTTACAGAGAGGAAGGGAGAAAGATAGAAAGTCAGAAACATCAATGAGAGACATCGATCAGCCGCCTCCTGCACGCCCCACAGTGGAGATGACCCCGCAAGCAAGGTGCATGCCCCCGACCAGAATCGAACCTGGGACCTTTCAGTCTGCAAGCCAACGCTCTATCCACTGAGCCACACCGGTCTCAGCCACAGTCCTTTTTAAAAATATTTTTTTTATTGATTTCAGAGAGGAAGGGGGAGGGAAAGAGAGACCAGACAGAAATACCAATGATGAGAGAGCATCATTGATCAGCTGCCTCCTGCACGCCCCACACTGGGGATCTCAGTATGCCACCTGGGCTTATGCCCTGACCGGGAATGGAACTGTGACCTCCTGGTTCATACATAGGTCATTGCTCCACCACTGAGTTACGCCGGCCGGGCAGACCGCAGTCTTTTCTAATTTCCTTTCACCGGGGACCCCAAGCAGACACACCTCCCTAGGCTTCTCCCAGGCCTGGGTTTGTCTTTGGAGTGAGCAATGTCGCTTGAGCTATGGCTGCTCACTGACTTTCCCTCCAATGCACCCTGACACGTGGAGAGCAGCCGAGACGCAGGACAGCTCTCTTCGGGAGCCAGGTGAGTGCGGAGCAGACAAAGCGCTCGGGCCTCGGACCTCAGGTCCATGCGCTACCCCTGAGCTCGGCCTCCGGGGTGCAGAGAGGGCGCGCACGGGGCCTGCCTCTGTGGTCACCCGTTACAGGAAAGAGCGCCTCTGAGACACCCCGGAGGGTGCCCAGCACCCGGCAGGATAGATCACATGGCAGCTTTAACTTCTCCTCAGTCACGTGACTGAGCAACGGCCTCTGCCCTCACCTCCAGAGCCTCCAGAACCTGCCCGAGGTCACCCCGCTAGCCGACGGGAGAGCCGGAAGGTCCACCCGGGTGCTTCCCACCGTGAGGCCCGGCAAGCTGGGCGCCTGCGGCCCCATCAGACGGGGCCTGCCCTCCAGGAGCTCACAGGCTCGTGCGGGGAAAGGCAGGTGCACACGCAGGCCACGCCGGGACCGGCACCGCCTTCGGTGCGGTGAGGGAGGCAGAAAGGGGGTGACTGCTATCCCGGGGAGCGGGGACCCGGGGACACTCACAGCACATAGAGAGCTACCTGCTCCCGCCCGCCCAGGGGCTCAGCCAGCCCGGGGCCTGGCACCCGGCCGGGTCACTGCTGTTGGCTGTGGGTGGATGGGCAGCGGGGGGCAGACAAGGCAGGAGGGCTGGCTGGCTGCCTGCCTGGACGGTGGCTGGAAGCAGGTGGTACGGTGAGTGAGATGATGGAGCGCAGGAGGCACATGGGTGGGTGGACAGGTGGATGCATGGGTGGGAGAGGGTGAGCAGTGGTGTTCAGGAAAATCACTGAAAAGATTCTCAGTGGCAGTTTCCATCTGAGCACGGTTGGTTTATTTTCCCAAATCAGCTGCCAGCGTTCACAGGTGTATGTACAGCGTCCCTTTTACCCAAAGAACATCCCGGAGGGAGAGCGAGCGGGACATGGGGCCCGGGGACCCGAGGAGGAGGGCAGTGTGAGGAGGGAAAACGGACCCCAGAGACACCCTTTACAAACGGTCCCGGCAGCAGGCGCGGCGCCTGCTGAGAAATTCACGTGTTTCCCCGATTCAGTTCCCGGGAACCAGACGGCCTGGCTGGTTGGGGACACGGGTGGGCAGGTACCGCCCGGGATGAAGGGTGGGTGGGCGGACGGCAGGGGCCGGAGGGGGTGACTGGGAGGAGGAAGAGGAAGACTGGAGAATGAATGGGTGAGTCAGAGGGTGGGCACCAGCCAGGGAGAGAAGGGCAGTCGGTCCTCACTCCTGCCCCGGGGGGCCGCCACTTACCAGGCTGCCTCGGCCCGCAGGGGACGCGCTGGGCACTGGCTCCCCGGGGGCCCGGGCCGCCAGCTCCTCGCGCAGGCGCCGGTTCTGCGCGGCCAGCTCCTCCACCTGGCTCTGCAGGCCGATCTCCGACAGCTCCAGGCCGTAGAGGCAGCAGCGGAGGTCCTCCAGCTGCGCCCGCAGCCCGCGCTGCGCCGCTGAGTCCCGCTCCTGCTCGCCGCGCTGCGCCCTTGCCTGCAGGGCCCGCACCTCCTCCTCCTCCTCCTCTGTGGCTTCCTCCTCGGTGGCCGGGTCCTCGGGGGCCGGGGCCGGGCCCGGGGCGTCCAGCTCGGCCAGCAGGAGGCCCGCGGCGCGGCACAGGCGCCGCACGTCCCGCTGCAGCCCCTGCACCTGCGCCCGCAGCGCCCGCTCCTGCTCGCGCACCAGGCCCAGCTCGCGCCGCTGGGCCCGCCGGCAGCGCTCCAGGGCCGCCGTCCGCCGCCCCAGCGCCTCCTCCTGGTGCCGCAGCCGCTCCCGCAGCCGCTGCAGCCGCCACCGCTGCCGCCGGGCCGCGCGCTCCTGCTCCAGCACCTACGGGTGGCGGTGGGCGAGGGAGGCGTCAGGGGGCAGGTCCCTGCCCCACCACCACCGCGGGGCGCACGGGGGAGCCTGCCTGTAGCTTAAACTCCGGTGTTTGGTTCATCGGAGAGTAGTTTTGCATTAAAATGTCGCATCAGAACACTGTTTGTCTCAGCGAGCGAGTTTTCCGGAGCCGAGGGCTGCGGGACAGGTGCCCAGCGAGCGCCCGGGGAGGAGCGGGCAGCAGCTGGCGCGGGTTAGGGAGAGGCCAGGGGGCCCTGGGGCAGGCGCACCTGCAGACAATTCCCCCTGAGGAAGCTCCCGGCGTGCGCCCCGGTGCGAACCTGTCTCCGGTGGTGCTGGGTGCCCTGTCGCCCCGACAGGCCTGCCTCCCTGGGGCTTTCAGAGTGGCCCCAGGTCCCTGGGGAAACGAGGCATCCAAGGTGCACGGACACGCCGCCTGGAATGCTGACCACAGAGGGAGCAGCGTTGGACCGGTCTCAGCACCAAGGGCAGACCAGCTGGGGCTGGCCCTCCTACCGCGCCTGCTCCGAAATGCCCGGGTGCCGGGGAGAGCCAGAGGCAGAGGGAGGTCCAGGCTGGGAGGGAGCTGGGCCCAGGGGTCACCGAGGGACCCTGAGCAAGCCGCCCATCACTGGCCGCCTGCACCTCCCCCGGGAATGGGGTCCTGACAGGGGTTTCCCAGGAGCGGGCCGGTGACCTGAGGCCAGGATAGGGATGGGGGTCGGGGGTCTCCGTGTCTACAGAACCCAGGTCCGTGCCTTGCCACGCCCCAGGCCCTCTCCCTTGCTGTCTCCCCCGCCACACGGCGAGCGTCTCTGATCGGAGGGCTGGGTCTGATGCACCTGGGAATCTCACATGTCCTGGAGGCACGGCTCACAAATGCGCATTAGAGTGTCTCCCACAGAGATCCGTGAGGGAGCACCACCTCTGGGTTTGGTATGAAAAACCCGTGGGCCCCCGCTGGTGTGGCTCAGTGGTTGAGCGTCCACCACTGGCAGACTCGATTCCCCGCAGGGGGCGGGCAGGGGGCAGCTGATCGACGGTTCTCTCTCATCGATGTTTCTATCTCCCTCTCTCCCTTCCTCTCTCTCTCTAAAAATCAATAAAAACGTATTTTAAATTAAACACACACACACACACACACACACACACACAAGCGGAGACTGGTTTGGCTCAGCGGATAGAGCGTGGGCTTGCAGACTGAAAGGTCCCGGGTTCGATTCCGGTCGGGGGCATGTACCTTGCTTGCGGGCACATCTCCAGTGTGGGGCGTGCAGGAGGCGGCTGATCAATGTCTCTCTCTCATCGATGTTTCTGACTTTCTATCTCTCTCCCTTCCTCTCTGTAAAAAATCTATGGAAAATATATTTTAAAAAAAATTAAAAAAAAAAACACAAAAACTTCTCTTGGGACACTGCTGGTGACGTGCTAAGCCAAGGAGGGTAATGAAGTCCACTCCCTGCGCCTGTCTTTCCGTAGAAGGGGAAATCGCCACTCTCATGACACATCCCCCCCCACACACACACACACACACACACATCGCAAAGACTCCTTTCAGCTGAACTGAGCGTCTTCCCTGAGCCCCGGGTTATGAGCTTTTGTGGGCGTTTCCGACTGCCCCCCCTGTCAGCAACACATGGCCACCGCGTGCCCCGTCCACACACACGCCCCGTGCTCAGCACCGAGGCCCCTTCTCACTGCCTCGTGGGTTCTGCTTGCAGACCGGCTGCGAGTCCCAGAACTGGCTTCGCAGCCCGCTGGCAGATGTCAGCCGGCAAGCAGGCAATCCCTCGCTGCGCGCCCTGCCCGGCACAACCCAGCACGGGACGCGCCCGAGGTCGTGGGGAGCTGCTGTGTCTGCCTCCACGCCTGCCGTTTTTGCCTCTATAGTACGTACTTCTACCCGTGTCCCGCCCCCTGCCTGCATCCTCTCTCCCCGGCACCTGTCCGTCAACATCGCGGATGACCAGAGCGGCCCCTGCTGTGCGTGTTTTATACATGGTAACCCCCTAGCCCACATCGCGATGTGCGGGTGCTGGTGCTGCGCCATGCCCATTCCACAGAGGGGGAAACTGAGGCCCAGGGAGGTCCCATCACTGGCCCCAGGTCACACAGCCACCCGCCTCCAGCTCTGATTTGTCCCCCACCCTCACCCCCACCATCCATTCCTCTCACCCTGCAACTGGAAGGACACCCCTCAAACCCTGACCCGGAGCCTCTCCCGCTCCACTCCCCGGACGCCTGCTCTCTCTCGCCTTCAGAATGGGGTCCGTGCAGGGGCCCGGCAGTCTGGCCCCAGGGGAACCCTGCAGTCTCACCGACTCCCTCTCCCCACCCACACCCCCTGCCGGGTCCTGGTGTGTCCCCCAGACTTGCCTGCCTTTGCCCAGGCGGCTACACCCCCCCCTCACCTCTCTCCCGGCCCAGCTCCCGGTAGCTCCCCACCCATGCACTCGCTCACCGTGCCGGCACCTCCCCCGTGACCCCAGCGTCCAGCTCTGAGTCCTGGTTTCCTACCTGGGTCCCCACCTGCACTCCAGCCCCGGAGGAGGCGGTGACGGGGAATCAGCCATCTCCCTGTCCTCAGGCCAGAGCTGGCTCCCCCGCACCCACCACCACCACCCCAATACAGGCATGGAGGCCGCAGAAATGACCCTCTGCCCAGAGCTCCCAGGGAGTGCACAGCCCCTGCAGGTCTCCCGCGCCCTCACCCCTGACCCCAGCGGGTCCCCGTGGGAGCCTGTGAGGCAGGCAGGCAGGCCAGGCAGGGGATCCCCTTTTACAGATTACTCACCCAGGCCCCACGAGACGCCCCCAGACCCCCCACACACACTGTCTTTGCTCAACTGTAGCCACGACCACATCCAAACATGGGGGAGGGGTGGGGAGGGCAGGGGGCCCGGCTGGGGAGAGAAGTGGGTGCTGGAGGGAGGGAGGAAGGGAGGGAGGGGCGGTACCTGGCAGGCGAGCTCGCCCTGCAGCGCCTCCAGCTGCTCCTGGGCCCGCAGGGAGGCGCTCCGCTCCCGGCGCACGCGGGCGCTCAGCTGGTCCACCTGCCGCAGCAGCTTCCGCTCGGACCGCTCCAGCTCCCGGATTCTGCGCGGGAGGCGGGCGGCGCTCAGTCCCAGCCAGACGCAGCAAACTCTGCGGGGGTGGTCACCCGCACCGGGCCACCTTTTTGTGGTTCCGTGGCCAGTTTCGCACTCGGACCCAGTGGCGTTTTGGAAAGCATCCGCCCAGGTCTTTGGAGGGTGATCTACCGCCTTCAGAGGCCGCTTCCGATGAAGCAGGCCCCAAGCACCAGGAATCTTAACAGTAACCTCACCTTTCAGCCAGAAACCCGACTCTGCGGGGAGAGGCGAGGGCCACGTGATCTCGCTCACTGTGGACACAGCGAACTTAAACTGGCGGACGGAGATAGAGCCAGAGGGGGAAAGTGTTTCAGACTATCGTAGAAGCAATCCTGTTGCTTGCAGATTTTTATTATTTTCTGCACCTTCTCTGATATCGTACTGTGTTAGTGCAGTTTTGATGTTATACTTAAGGTCCTTTTTCTTGAAATATTAATGTTTATTGCACGTAATACAGTGGTACCTCGAGATACGAGTGCCCTAACATACGAGATTTTTGAGATATCAGCCTTCGAGCGAGCGGTTTTTGCTTTGAAATACGAGCAACATTTGAGATAGGAGTCATCGCGCGGATCGGCCGGCTGCACACGACCCACCAGTTTACCGAGACTCGAGCGTCTCATAGTTTCCCACACCTCGAGATTATGGAACGAATTAAACTCATATCTCGAGGTACCACTGTATTACATTTAAGACCGTTTTTCTTGAATAATTGGTGTTTAATGCATGTGACATTATAAATCTAAGATCGTTTTTCTTGAAATATTAATGTTTATTGCATGTAACATCATATTTAAAGTCATTTTTCTTGAGCTATTAATGTTTATGCATGTAACATTATTATACTTATTTAAAATAGTTTTTCTTAAAATAAAAATAAAACAAAAAGGAACTGAGCCTGAAGCAAGCACCTGCCTTGCCTCAGTGAATCTCCGCCTCGCCAGCCCACAGGTAGGTGGCATGACGCCTTCCTCCCCCAGGAGGAAACTGCAGATCAGAGAGGCCAGGCCACCTGCCTGAGGTCACACAGCATTTTGGAGCCAAGGCTGTCTGATTCCCAAACGGACACTTTTAATCTTTTGCTCTGTTGCCTCCCATCTGAGTTACATTGCTGTGAATCTCCTCTGTGGAAGTGATTCAACTCAGAAATTAAAAAAAAAAGTTTCTGCAGGAACCGTTTTGGCTCAGTGGATAGAGCACCAGCCTGCGAACTGAAAGGTCCCAGGTTTGATTCCTGTCAAGGATATGTACTTTGGTTGTGGCACATCCCCAGTAGGATGTGTACAGGAGGTGGCTGATGGATGTTTCTTTCTCATTGATGTTTCTAACTCTCTATCCCTCTCCCTTTCTCTCTGTAAAAAAATCAATAAAAAATATATTTTAAAAAATAGAGGTAATTGCACCTAGCTCAAAAGGTTGTTGTGAAGATTAAATAAAATGATGCATTCTTATTAATAACTAGAGGCCCGGTGCACGAAATTCATGCACGGGGGCAGGGCGGGGTCCCTCTCAGCCCAGCCTGCACCCTCTCCAATCTGGGACCCCTTGGGGGATATCTGACTGCCAGTTTAGGCCCAATCACCTGCAGTCGGACATCCCTTTCACAATCCAGGACTGCTGGCTCCTAAATGCTCACCTGCCTGCCTGCCTGATCATCCCCAACTGCCTCTGCCTGCCGACCAGATCTCCCCTAACTGCCCCCCCTCTGCCAGCCTGGTCGCCCCCAAACTGCCCCCTGCTGGCCTGGCTGCCCCACACAGCCTGCTGTTCGGTTGTCAATCCAGTTGTTTCCGTCACAACACCCCTGGCTTTTTATATATTAGGATAAGCTAAGAGCGCCCTCTCCTCCTCTAGCTCCGAGGCCCTGCGGGAGAGCTCCGAAAGTGACCGAGGGCATGTGGATTATAGTCGCATCCCTTCCAAACTGCACGAGAGGAGTGCCCCAGGTCCATGGGTCAGAGCTGCCCCGAGTGCTCTGATCTGTTATAAAATGGGGTGGCCTCTACACGGAACAAGGAAACCCTCTCTTTAGACTCTGAAACCTTAGCTGGGAGACAGTGTTTCATTCAATATCGTCCCCGGCAGGGAACAGCGAGTCTCGCTGCGGGCAGGCGGAATAATGGCCCGCAGCTACATCTAGGTCCCATCCCTGGGACCCAGGAGTCCTGCCTTCAATTGCAAATGAGACTGCGGGTGTGACTAAGTTCAAGCAGGTGAGATGTTCCTAGACTGTGTGGGTGGCCCAGGAGAGAGGCAGACAGCTCTGACACGGAGGGTGCAGGCGGGCGGGCTGCTAGGCTGGCGGCATTGCAGATGGAGGCCAGAGCGAGCACTGCCCCTGTGGCCGCTGACCCAGGCCGGGACAGCCCCCGCAGCCTGTGGAGCGCATGCTGGCCAGAGCGCAGGGCCCGCCTGCACCTGACCTGAGCCAGGGAGGCGCGCAGGCCCCGCCTCCGGAAGTGCAGGCCTGTGAGGCCGCTGTTTGAGCCCGGGGCTGGGGCCGCAGGAAACTCACACCCTCGCCAACACGAAACACACACAGAACACAGCTCTGCGCCATGAACGCCTGGTGAGACAGCCCAGCATACAGGCGGGAAGGAGTGCTCTGAGCTGGGGGACACGCTTGGGGATCGGGGAGAGTTGTCCCCTCTTGACCACACCCCTCTGGCCAGGCTGTCTGGGTTCCAGTCTCAGCCCCAGGGGCTGGGTACAGCCCACATTTCCCCACAGACGGGCCCAGGCTGCCTGGTCCAGGACAGCCTCAGCCCAGCCACAGAGGCCACTCGCTCACCGTGCCCCGTCTCAGTCCCTCCCTCACACAGAGGGGTCTCCATGGCCGGGGTGTCCACCCATCCTCCCCTACGCCTGCTGACCTCCTGGTTTTCACTGTCAATCTTTCTGGAGGAAGATTTGAATGGACAACCTTGTGTGAGCCACACAACTCCCCTGTCCAGGGCGGGGTCCTGTCCTCCCACTCCCAGCCCCCAGGACATACGTGTGTCCCTCCAAATTGGTACATCAAAGTCGTAACCCCAGTGCCTCAGAATATGACTGTCTTTGGAGATGGGTTCATACAAAGGAATTAAGTGAAAATGTGGTCACTGGGGGGAAGGGGCTAATCTAATCTGCTGAGTGTCCTCATAAGAAGAGAGCAGGACACAGACATACACAGAGGAACGACCACATGAGGACACAAGGACAAGACAGCCATCCATCAGCCAGGGAGAGAGGCTCCGAAGAAACGAACCCTGCCCCCACCTTGATCGGGACCTCCAGCCTCCAGAACTGTGAAGATAGATGTCAGGTGTTTAAGCTGCTCTGCCTGTGACACTTGGTTGTGGTTGTCATGGAAACTAATACAACTTAGTGCGTGGCTCTTGGGGAGTGGGTGCAGGTTGTAGAATCAGTGGGTGGATGCATGGAAGATGGATGATGGATGGGTAGATGGATGGATGGATAGATGAATGCATGAATGGATGGATGATGGATGAATGGATGGATGGATAGATGGATGGGTAGATGAATGGATGAATGGTGGGTGGATAGAAGGATAGATGGATGGATGAATAGATGGATAGAAGGATAGATGGATGGATGGATGACAAGTGGATGGGTGGATGGATGGACAGGTCCTGGGTGGAAAGGTAGATGGATGGAAGGATGAATGGATGAACAGATGATGCGAGGAAAGATGAATAGATGAATGGATGGATGGTGGGTAGATAGGTGGATGGATGAAAGGATGGATGGTGGGTGGATGGATGAATAGATGGATGGATGATGGGTGGATAGATGAATGGATGAATGGATGGTAGGTGGATAGATGAATGAATGGGCAGATGGTGGGTGGATAAGTGAATGGATGGGTGGTGGGTAGGTGGATGGATGAATGGATGGATGGATGGTGGGTGGATGGATGAATGGATGGATGGATGATGGGTGGATAGATGAATGGATGGATGGACGGTGGGTAGATAGAAGAATGGATGGGTGGTGTGTGGATAGGTGAATGGATGGATGGATGGGAGGAGAGACAGAAGGATGGACAGATAGACAGACAATCACAAGAGAGATATGTAGGATAACAAAGTAATTTTTGGTCTGTGGATTTCTCAGTGAAACAGATTATAAAGAAGAGAATAGGAAAGCAGGTGTAATGCACATGCAATGGCTCGCCTTTATTGAAATGAAGGGAACACAAGGAAAGGCCGCAGCCGCCGGCAGACCCCAGCCTCTGGCTGCTGGGACCCTGGGAACCCACGGGAGGCGATCCCACCAGGACCACACTTTGTTTCTCCTCTGAGTCCCGCCTCCTGCTGTGGCCCCGCATCAGACTGCGATCCTGGAATAGCCTGGGCTTCGGAGCGAGGCCGGAGCCCCTACCCCACCTTGGGGCCGCGGAGGCTCCCTCAGCTCAGCAGCCCCACCAGGGAGCTCAGGGCCAGCAGCAAGAACAACCGCAGGACCCGCTGCGCAGGGGTGGGTGCGCTGAAAGGCCCATCAGAGATGCCGGCCACCCCTCTCCCTGGCTGAGGGCCCCGGAGCAGGTGGTGATGCTGGGACGGGGCGGGGCCACAGCAGGAGCAGGACCACAGAGGGAGCCACAGTCAGAAACGTCACGCAGCACAGCAGAGAGAGGGGCAGCGCTCCGCTTCTCCCGCCCTCCTCCCGTCCGTGTTCCCATTGGCCAGTGAGCCCAGGAGCCCTCTCTGCAAGCCCAGCCCAGCAGCGCCCAGCGGAGACCGGAGAGAGAGAGAGGCCCTGACAGCAGGGACGGGGCGGGCCGGCCATGTGAGGGGCGGTGTGCCACCTCCTGGCCACGGAGCCATGCCGCCCGCCTCGGCCGGTCTGACGCCTGGGCCGGGAAGACACACGGAAGAAGAGGCCGCGCGGCCGATTTACCTGCTCCTGAGCCCAGACTCCGACCTCACGTGCTTGTCCACGGCCGCCAGCAGCTTCTGCTCCGAGGACTCGAGCTGCCACCGGAGCGTCCCCGTGTCCGGGTCGGGGCTCCCGAGGGCGGCTCCCTCCGGGGGACCTGCCGGCTCCTCGCTGCCACCACTGTCCTCCGCGTCCCGGAAGACCCAGGCCGTGTCGATCTTCACGTCCACGTTCATCACGTCCACGCCGTCCGGGCCGGGGGCGCGGACCACGTAGCTGAACGTCTTCTCCTCGCGCCCGGCGGTGGCGGCGGCAGGGTCCATCCCGGCATCGTGCGCGGCGCGGCCTCACGCGGTCAGGGCGCCCGCCGCACGGGCTTGCCGGGGTGTGCGCGGCGGGTGGTGCAGGAGGAAGTCGTCCCTGGAGGAGGCACGCGCCGTGGATTATTCATGAGGGACTGGGTTTCACGGCCCGGGGCATGCAATATGAATGGCCTCTCGGCTTACACGCGGCCTGCAGAGCGGCCCCGGTGAGGACGGGCCACCGGAAAGTCACTGGGACTCACAGGGCACAGGAGGGGGCACGGCGGGGATGGGGAGGGGGCTGCAGGGCCTCCTAGCGCAGCTCCAGCTGGCACCAGCGCTGCGGGGTCTGTGCCCGCGCGGACAGGACAGCCAGCCTCCACCACGGACCGGCCCTGGCTCACCTGACCCCGGCCAGCTCCCTGGTGACCCTGGAGGCGGGGCCACAGAACCAGCTCACAGGTGAGGAGACGGGGCCAGGATGGGGTGCTCGTCTAGGCCAGGATTGGGGGGGGGGGCAGAGTCAGGTTCAAAGCCGGGGATCTGACTCCGAACCTTGAGGCAGGGATGCGCCCAGCCCCGGGGACAGCACGTCCCTTCCCGCAGGGAAAGCCACAGGGCTCTTTCCTAGGGGAGCGCAGGCCAGAGGGAGGGTGCCCTCCGCCCCCCACATCCCCCAGGACAGGTAAAAGCCAGCTCCCGCCCCCCAGAACAGGTAAAAGGCAACCCCACAGCCTTCGGGGTACGTAACTACGACTCCCAGGTCCACAGGAATGAACCCTCTGGATCTGGGGAGGAGGCCCTCCCTGGCTATCCACCAACCCCCTGGGCCTCTTGTACGGGGAGCCCTGGTGGGAAGGGGGGACATTGCCAGGGAGCAGCTGTAAGGACGGGCCCCGCATCCTAGGGAGTCGGGCGAGGTCCCCCGAGGCCAAGGGTGGTCACCGGAGGGACAGCTGCCGAAAGCTGGCCGCCCGAGTTCCCATGTGAAATGTAACAGCCCGGGAGATGGGTGCAGGGAGGCGGGAGCGGCCGCCGCTGTTGCACCCCACTACAGAGCTGGAAGCGGGGCATCGTTTGGGGTCTGGAAAAGCCCCCGAGAGTTCTCAGACCGAGTCCGGAGAGGCCCCCACTGGCTGAGGGACCTCCACCCTCGCTGGCAGCCTGTAGCGCAGCAGTTCTCAACCTGTGGGTCACGACCCCTTTGAGGTCACCTAAGACCATCGGAAAATGCAGATATTTACATCACGATGCATAACAGTAGCAAAATTTCATGCTTGGAGGTCACCACCACATGAGGAACTGTATGCAAGGGTCTCGGCCTTAGGAAGGTTGAGAACCACTGATGTAGCGGGTTCGCTTAAATGTGAGAAAACCAACAAAGAGCAGGGGCCACCGTCTGGCCTGGGGGTGTTGGGTGGGGTTCCCGCAGGTCCCACCTGGTGACAGAGAAGAGGGAAGGGCAGGAGCCAGGGACCCTGAGGCCCTCCGCCTGCAGACAGATGGCAGGAAGACGTGGGGTGGCTCAGGAAGGCGGCAGCTCGCGCAGCCACGGTGGCCAGGTCTCCAAGGTGACGGGTCCCCGCCCCCACGGGACAGCTGACCGCTGGCCTCTCGGCCCCGCTTCCCCGCTGGCCACGCCGCCTGCAGAGGTGCCAGGTGTCGGGTGCAGAGCGGGCAGTTGCACCATGTTTCTTCGGTACCACGTGCCCAGCCCCGTGCCCAGAGCCTGGCCGGGCCCGCCCCCTCCGCCTCCCCGTGGCTCTGTGAGGAGGGTGGGGTGAAGGGTGCACCCATCCCTCTCCCTTATGTGAGGGTGTGGCCTGGGGGCCGGCTGACCTCGTAGCTCTGCTCCCTGGAAACCACGCCTGTGGACCACTGGCTGCGTTGCCTGGCGACCGCCACCACGGCCACACCGAGGGGGCCCCTCACCTGGGCACCAGGGCGTGGCCACGGAGCGCTGAGGTGCCCGGAGCTGAACGGCTCTTGGCACGGGGCCCGCCCCTGGCAGGGACCTTGGAAGCGACGTCGGGACTGTCACAGGCTCTGGCGGCGACGCTGGTCTCCCGTGCCTGCAGGCGTGAGCCTTGGCCCTCACCCTCGCCGTCTCGGAGCCGGGCCCTGGTCCCGGGGGCTGTCCGGTCTCCTCTGAGGACGCCTCCCGCCGAGGGAGCAGGGTGCGCTCCTGCCGGGGTTCGGGAGCCCGTGGGCTGCGAGTAGTGCAAGAGAAGCGCCACAGAGAGACCGACCCCCGGCCACCGTGGAAGAAATGGAGATGCAGAGGGGCAACTGTAGCCAGTGTCCAGGGCAGGGAGGAGGCCAGGTTGCGGGTGGACCTGCGTGGGTCTGACTTCAGAGTCTGCGCCCTTCCAGCCCTGCCGCTGAGGGTGAGGGCGAGCAGACAGCCGCTGAGTGTGAGGGCGAGCAGACAGCAGGTGCACGCATGAGGGCCGCACCTGGGCAGCCTCCTGCACGGGCAGAGGACCCTGCGCCAGCAGAACCAATTCCCCGAAGCCCAGCGTGCCTCCTGGGTGCCCGCCGACTCAGGCGGCAAAGCGGGGGGGTCTCTCTGCGCTGCCCGGGCCCCTCAGACAGCGGGCAGGGTCTGCGGTCTTCACTCCCCACGTGGCCCCACGCGCCCGACCTGCCGTGTGCTCAGAGGCCTGGTTTTTCTAGCAGAGACGCCGGTGCAGTCATGTTTGGTCACTGAACGTGGGTAAGTCAGGATAGCAGGTGCTTTGGGTTTGGATTTAAAAGAGAACAAGTATTTCTCACCGGTTCTGGGGTGTTTCCTCGGGGCCCCCCCAGTCTTTTGGTTTGGTTGGAACACCCCTCTCACGTGACGGGGACCCTGCCTCTGTGCCCATGGCTGGGTCCTTCTCCGCCCCTGGGTTCGCCCTTCCGAGAACTACATGCTCTTCTTGCGGGTCCCCTCCCCCACACCTCGTTCTGTGGCCCGAATGCAGGCGTTTTCATTCTCCCCAACGGCTCTTCTGGCCAGATATCCCAGGAGGGCCACGCAGCCCCATGGACACAGAGAGCGGCCATTCCCGTCCTTGGGATCGACCCGTCCTTGCCTTCCGCGGCCTCTTCCAGCGCGGCCGTGGCTGTGTTTCCTGCCCACTCACACGGCCTCTTGCACTTGGTCTAGTCCGTCCAGAAGTCTTCCTTCCAAAGTTTGGGGGACGACAGACATGTGAGCGGGAGCCTTCTTCTGGAAAGGACTCCCCAACCTCCCCCCGAAAGCTGGGAGAACAGCAGCGACAACACCCCAACGTCTTCTCCGGGACCCCTCCCGATGGCACCCTGCCTCCTCAGCCGCCCCCTCTGTCCTCCTGGGAGGCCTGGCTCGGGGGCTGGTCTCTGCGAGCAGGAGGTCAGCCTAGGAGCGAGGCCTGGTCTCAGACCACGGCAGAAGGAGCGCCATCCCCCGCATCTCTTCCTCTTGTAAATCACAACCGAGATGAAGACAGTCCCAGGGTGGTCAGTGGGGGACAGTCCCCCGAGTCCTCACTCCACGTGGCCCCAGGCTCTGTCACTCCGGGACTTTCTCCACGTCACACACACATGGGAGTGATGGAGATCGGGGTTCCCTGGAGTCCGCCTTCCGCAGCAAGCAAGGCCCCAGCCCCCCTCTCTGGCTGTCAGCTGCTGACCCAGCTGCACACACATCTGGAGGGCTTTGTGGGCTGGGGCTTGGCTTTGGGATCAGGGAACAGGGGCACTGGCCAGTCCCTCTGGGTGCACAGGGCACCGTTCATGGGGACCTATGTACACGGTCTGTGGCCACCTGCAGGCACGCTGTGGTGGCAGCATGCACGGGCAGGGACACACAGAGACGCTCTCCCGGGCGCCGTTTCCCGTAATGGCACTTAGTTCCCTGCAAGTGGGGGCTCTTGAAGGCCCCTGTGGGTGGGCACTCATCGGCCCTGAACTTGAACAATCCTCATCCTTCCTGCAGAACTCCGAAGCTCGGCCTGGCCGGGACCGCTGTCCATCCAAAAGGCCCCCTCGAGCCGCCGTCAAGCCTGTGAACTCTGCCTCTGCGCGTGGAAGAGCTTGTGAAATTTGGTTCCGGTGGGGTGGGGGTGCCATAGGGCCTCAGTGCATCCCGTACGTCCTTTTTCCAGCCTGCGGAGCGAAAGGATAACTCGATCTGATGCAGGAACCGAGGGGCAGTCAACATGCTCGGAGAACCCCAGGCTTCTCTGCACTCCGGACCCCAACTGCTGTCCTGACACTCCCGCCGAGCCACTGGGGACCTTCCCCCAAATCCAGAGAAAGAGGAAACAGGACCCACCCACCCTCACCCCCTGTGGTTCCCCCAGCCCCACCGATGAGGCCTGGGGCACTCCCCGGATCTGCCCAAATCCGGGGCGAGCATGGCTAATGCTTGAAGGCTGACCCAGCCAAGCAGAGCCGAGCCTTCCTCCACCCCGCTCGCTCCCGGGAAGGCCACAGGCCGCACCCTCCACGCGCTGAGATTTTCTCCGAGAAGGAAAGGTACCCACCCCAGGTCTCGGCTCCCCGCAGTCCTCAAGGCCACAGAATGAATGCTAGTGAGAAAAACAAAAAAAGGAACAGAAACTATAAAATAAGACAAAAGAAAATGAGACAAGAGAGGAGAAAAGAGAGAGACGTGAGAGAGGTGGCATGGAGCTCTTCAGGGCAGCATTCTGTGAGGATGCGGGCCCCGGGGCGGGGTGGGAAGGGAGGGAACGGGAGGTGAAGGGGGTGCAGAGCGGCCCCCTACCCCCCTCCTGGCCCTGGGGCTCTGGCCACGTGCCTGAACTTCTCAGGCTGTTTCCTCACCCACAAAACGGGCATAGCTAGCCACACAGGGCTGCCCCCCCCCCCCCCCGCCCCGTCTCTCTGGGAGGGAAGAGACTTCGAGGCCACACCCTGGCTTTGGCAGAGGAGGTCCTGGGAGGGGAACGGCCCCCCGGGGGAGCCCCAAAGCCTGTAGCCTCGGTCGCTCACGACAGAGCTGACCTCATCCTCCTCCCCAGGGAGGTGGTGGGGAGGGTGTGGCGGGAGGTCTTTGTGGAAAAACGGCATCATGCACGACCCCTTCTCCCCCCCCTCCCACCCCACACACAATTCATCCCAAACTGCACTTTCTTCCCAGAAGCGTGCTCAAAGCAGCTACAGTGGTACCTCGAGATACGAGTTTAATTCGTTCCGTCACCTTGCGGCGTGGGAAACTATGAGACTCTCGAGTCTCGGTAAACGGGTGGGTCGTGTGCAGCCGGCCGATCCTTGCGATGACTCCTGTCTCAAATGTTGCTCGTATTTCAAAGCAAATTTGCTCGCTCAACGGCTCGTATCTCAAAAATCTCGTATGTCAGGGCGCTTGTATCTTGAGGTACCACTGTACTTGGTGCTGGGACGTGCCGATTTGGGGGGGTCGGGCAGAGAAGGGGCGGCTGGAGACAGGCCGTTCTCTGGCAGGAGGAGAGAAGATTCCCCCTAACGTGGCAGCGTGGCCGGGCAAACCACCCACCTTCTCCTCCAGCTCCTTCAGGCGCCGCCTCTCCGCCTCCAGCGTGGCCTCCAGCTCCCGGATCCTCTGAAACACACCCGCTGCCGCATCAGCAGTGACCCCTTCAGGTCCTACCCCTGACCCCCCTGCTCACCAAGCTGCAGCAGCGTGGATGCCTCGAGCGAGCGCAGGGATGCCGGGTGGGCAGCCCTCCGGCCGGTGCGCCCCATAGACGGGCATCGCCACACCTGAACTCGCTGAGAGCCTTTCCCGCCCCCAGGAGGCGCTCTCAGCGCAGCCCCCCCCCCCCAAAAAAAAATCCCTGTTCTGATGTCACTTGCTAAAGGTGGAATAAATAAAATAAAATAAAATAAAATAAAATAAAATAAAATAAAATAAAATAAAGCATAAAACAAGGACTGGACCACGGCATGGAGGGTCCTGGGCAGGATCACAGGTTTGAGGTGGTGCCAGGGCCCGGAGGGAGAGGGAGGGGGGCAGAGGGCAAGGCGGGGGCAGGTGTGCTGCAGGGTGCACCAGACTTGCCCTGGGTGCTGAGGCCGGTCTGGGGTTTGCCCTGAAAGTCCAGGGTCCTGGGACCTCTGGGTCTGGGAACAGTGCTTGGTACACAGATGTTAGAAAAACCACAAACCACAACGGTGTGACGAGAGAGAGGAGACGGTGCGTGTGTAGAGGGGGGACAGGGGCCTCCGGGTCAGGCTGAGCCACCCAGACTGTATCCCCTGGGTAATGGGGAGCCAGGGAGGGTCTTTGGAAAGCGGGGTGCTGGGCCAAGTGTCAGGAAGGGGTGAGGTGGGGACGAGTGGCAGAGAGAGATACAGTCTCCCGCGGGGGTGTAGTGATGGGCTATGGTCCCCGCAGTGTCCCCGCAGGCTGGCGGGGGACAGGACCTGGGGGCACGGGGCGCCCGCAGGGCCCGTGGGGTGAGGATCCGGGCCGCCCGCCTCACCTGCTGGGCCTGCTGCAGCAGCTCCATGCGCTCCCGCAGGACCTGGCTGTCGAGCTCGCGGCTCTGCCTGAGGATGTGCCGCCGCACCTTCTCCACGGCCGCCTGCAGCCCCTCCCGCTGGCCCGCGCTCAGCGCCGCGCCCGCCTTCTGGCCCGGCTCCTGCTGCAGCGCGTCGAACAGCGTGGCCTCCAGCTCCTGGATTTTCTGAGGGGCCGGGGCACACAGACGGGGGCCGGTCGCCAACGGGTGGACCGTCCCGGACAGCGCCCTGGCCAGGACCCCCTGTGCAGGGCCCCACCGGTGGCCTGCAGCCACAGCGAGGGGTGAGGGAGTCGCTCCCAACCCCACATGCATTTCTGAGACTGTGTCTTCCTCCAACCCTGGCCAGGAAGAACCAATGGCCAATACCACCCCTTAACACGTGTGGTTCAGCCCGGCCGGGGGGCTCGGTGGTGGAGCATCGGCCCAGGAGCCAGGCGGTCAGTGCAGTTCCCCATCAGGGTACAGGCCTGGGTTGCAGGCTCGGTCCCCATTGTGGGGCGTTCAGGAGGCAGCTAATCAATGATTCTCTCTCATCATTGATGTCTCTCCCTCTCCCTCTCTTTCTCTATCTCCTTCTCCCTCTCCCTCTCCCTCTCTCTCTTCCTCTACCTCTCCTCTTCCCTCTCTGTCTCCTTTCTCTCCGCCTCCCTCTCCATCTCCCTCTCCTCTTCCCTCTCTGTCTCCTTTCTCTCCGTCTCCCTCTCCGTCTCCCTCTCCCTCTTCCTCTCCCCCTCTACCTCCCTCTCACTCTCCCTCTTCCTCTCCCTCTCCTCCTCCCTCTGTCTCCTTTCTCACTCTCTCCTTCTCCCTCTCCACCTCCTTCCTCTCTCTCTAAAATTCAATAAAAAACATATTTTTTAAAAATGTGTGATTCAACTGGTTTTTAATTTACCCCTGACCTTGGGAGCAAGTCCCCCCTTCATCACGGTGCTAAGGGAGAACTACGCCCCAAATCACTCACGTTGGGGTTTGGCTGGCTGCCTCGGAGTGCAGCTTTAGCCACGCAATTGGTGGCAAAGTGCAAAGTGGCCCTGCACCCCCAGAAAGGAGGACGCCCCACGTAGCAAAGCGGCTGCAAGATGGGGGGCCAGCGTGGGCCCTGGGGGAGCTCCGTGCTCTGGTCCTCAGAGGAGGGCATTTCCTCTCAACTCCCCGCAAGGCCAAACATGGGGTTCACACAGAGGAACCTCTAGGGACGAGAGAGCTACCTTCTCTGCCCCCCAGATGCCTGCGCACACCCCTTTCCCCTGGAATAGCTCCGGGCCCAGGACAGCACAGCCAGGCATCCGTTGGGGGGAAGGGGGAATGGGCTAGACGAGGCGCGTGGTGGTGTGGGGCAGGGGGCGGTGCAGGTGACCGCCCCCCTCCGGCCTCCTCAGCATCAGCACAGCTGTGCCAACCCCTGGTGGACTCCAGGCCCAGTGGGCCAGGTCGAGGGCCCACCCACAGGCCTGCTCACCTTCCCTCTCTGCCCCGGGGTCACCCTTGGGGGTCTGTTCACCAGTATATGGAAGGGTCCCTGTGTGGGAGTTTGCTGGCGCAGCCCCTCTCCATCCGGTGAGGAGTGGCCGTGGTTTTAAGCATAAATAAATATTTAAGTACTAGAGGCCTGGTGCACAAAATTCGTGCACAGGGGGTTGTGGGGAAGGTGTGTCCTTCAGCCCAGCCTGTACCTCTCTGGGCTATCTCTCTCACAATCCAGGACTGCTGGCTCCCAACTGCTCACCTGTCTGCCTTCCTGATTGCCCCTAATCACTTCTGCCTGCCAGACTATCACCTCCTAACCACTCCTCCACCAGCCTGATTGATGTCTAATTGCTCCCCTGCCAGTCTGATTGCCCCTAACTGCCCTCCCCTGCCAGTCTGGTCACCCCTAACTGCCCTCCCCTGCATGCCTGGGTCTCCCCCTACCATTCTCCCCTGCAGGCCTGGGTTCCCCCCAATTGCCCTACCCTGCAGACCCAGTCGCCCCTAACTTCCCGCCTCTGCCAACCTGATCACCCCTAACTTCCCTCTCCTACTGGCTTGATTGTCCACAACTGCCCTCCCTTGCAGGCCTGGTCCCTCCCAACTGCCCTCCCCTGCTGGCACTCTTGTGTCCACATGGGGGCAGGATCTTTGACCACATGGGGCAGCCATCTTGTGTGTTGGAGGGATGGTCGATCTGCACATTACTCTTATATCAGATAGGATAAACAAGCATGAGAGGGTTTTTTCCCATTCGTCTGAAATGATTGCTAGAATTGGAGAAGCATGTCTAAGAAGCCGCCAAGCTGACTCTGCTTGAACGTCATGACTGATTTGGAAAAATCCACCATTGATCTGTGTGGCCATTCTCGTCCCCCCACAGGTGGAATTTTTACGGCTCCCACACGGCACAGGGAATGCGGTCTCAGCCCGCGGAAAACACAGCCTCCGCTGCTGAGTCTAAAAAGCCAGAGTGCCCTCCCCACGCCGCTCCTACCAGGTGAGCCTGGTCCAGGGCCTGCTTCCTGTAGTCCAGCTCCTCCTCCAGGAAGCCCTTCTGCTTGCTGAACAGGTCCTGAGGGAGGAGGCGCCGGTCAGAGGCACCAGCAGCCATGGCAGCCGGCTCTTCGGAGCCTACCGCCTGCCCTCAGCTCCGTGCACCCCCCACCCAAGGTTGGAGAGGGGGTCAGGGCCTCAGGTGAGAAGGATTGGGGGGGGGGGCTGCCTGCTGGCTCCCTGTCTGAGTCCTCTGGGGAGCCTCACAGGCCTAGTGGGTGTCTCACTGCAGAGAAGGGTCCCCTCCAACCCCTTCCCCAAGCCTGGATCTCCGGAAATCTGTGGAGAGAGGCTACAGTGTGTGCACAGGTTCAAGCCTCGGACTGATGAGAGGGCACCGTCCTCTCGTGGCCATGGGCCAGTCCCAGCCTGGAGGGCAGAGCCTCCCAGCACAGTGACAGCCAACAGCTGTGGTTGTCAGCTTGAACCTGTGGCCCAAACACGTGGCCCCACCTGGCTGAGTGACGTCAGCTTGGTAGAGTTCAGGTGCATGTAATTGAGTCGATTCAAAACCCATGAGAATAATAAACATCTTGACCACACCCTCGCTTTGCCTCGTGGCATCGGTTATAAAACAAAGACACGGTTTACAGGCTGTGGCGCTGTCTCTCCATCCGGGATCAGCGTCCACCAGACCCAGCTTTATCCTCTGTGTGTCTTTTCTCAATTCCTCACGCCCCCTCTCAGGGTCACTGAACCTGGCTGAGCTGGCGCGGCACATAAGGCACCCAATGTGGGGTTGAGGGTGCCATGGCCGTGCCAGCCCGCCACCGGAATCCTTTCTGGTCCTCTTGCCACATCCTGAAGCTCCTGCCGACCGTCTCAGTCCTCCCCAGAGGCAGCTCCTCTGCCCCACGTGACCAACGCCACACTCCACCCCCCCAATGAGTGTCACTGCCCACGCTCCCTCCCCCGCCCTCCAGGCCCCACTTCCAGTCCCAAGCTCCATCTCTCCAGATCACAAATCGCTCTCAATTGTGAATTTGAGGGTTTTGGAGTTAGCGCTCCTAGACTGTAGCCGTTTGACTTTATTGATGAGGAAACCAAGGGCTGAGTGGACAA
>PVJN01033129.1:0-23653 GCA_004026805.1 Lasiurus borealis | reverse complement strand
CTTAGTTCCACCTTCGGGGTCATATAGAACAGATGGGATTTCACGTCTACACAGAGCTCTTCACTTATTCAGAGGCAACCGTCTTGTCTCTCTTGACTTTGCTCTTCTTCATCTCCATCTCCATCTGGTTGTTCTCTGCCCAGTGTCCCTGGTTTGCACAGGCCTCTGGTACTTGTTCCACACGTGGTCTGACCAGAGTAGAGTGGGAGTCTTATTTATTTTGTGTTCATACTTTACTTGTAAACTAAATAAAATCGGTAAGTACATGTACATTTTAAACTATAATTTCACTTTTTAAACTCAGAGCTGTGATAATACTATAAAATTCTTGGTCATTTTTCACACATTATTATTTGTTTAATATGTTTTTATTGATTTCAGAGAAGAAGGCAGAGAGAGACAGAGAGATAGAAACATTAGCCCTGACCTGTTTGGTTCAGTGGATAGAGTGTCGGCCTGCGGACTGAAGGGTTCCAGGTTTGATTCCAGTCAAGGGCATGTACCTTAGTTGTGGGCACGTCCCTAGCAGGAGGTGTGCAGGAGGTAGCTGATCGATGTTTCTCTCCCATCGATGTTTCTGACTCTCTGTCCCTCCTCCTTCCTCTCTGTAAAAAATCAATAAGATATAATTTTTGAGAGATAGAAACATCCATGATGAGAGAGAATCATTGATTGGCTGCCCCCTGCATGCTCCACACTGGGGATTGAGCCTGCAGCCTGGGCATGTGCCCTGCCTGGGTATTGAACCATGACCTACTGGTTCATAGGTCGACCAACACTCAATCACTGAACCATACCGACCAGACACACACACAGACACACACACACACACACACACACACACACACGATGTTATTAAAAACATCTCCCCACTTTGTTTTGAAGTTACTATGCAAAAACCTGTAACACAGTGGCATAGGGTTTGAAACCATGTCATGATAGCCGTCGATATATATAGATCATTGAATGAAACACAATTCTTTTGATCTCATTTTGGAAGGGATACTCGAGTGAATTTTTTGTGTATTTCAGGAAAGTCTTAAAATGCCAATTACTTTTTTTTACTTTCATTTTTCTACTTGGATAAAATGTGTTGCTGTAGGGGAGGAGTCACGTAAAAATTGGTCATCTGGGTTGATAATTGTGCTTTTTTTAAAAATATATTTTATTGATTTTCCACAAAGAGAGTTAGAAACATCAATGAGAGAGAGAGAGACATCATTCGATCGGCCGCTTCCTGCACACCCCCTACTGGGGATTGTGCCCACAACCAGGATACATGCCCTTGACCAGAATCGAACCCGGGACCCTTTAGTCCGCAGGCTGACGCTCTATCCACTGAGCCAAACCGGTTTTGGTGATAATTGTGCTTTTGAGGTATGCCTGCCAGCTGTGCGTGCAAGAAACTATCCTATCTGGAAGGCCTTTTCTATTTTTCTGAACTTCCAGGAAAGATACCTCTTTCCTCCCTCCCTTACTTACTTGTTATTTGACCAAAGGCTGATCTGAGGGCCCTTCCACGCAGATCACGCTCGCCCCATTAAACAAGGGTGCACGCAGTGAGTCCATCCCACACGGGCACAGGAAGGAGAGCTGGTGACTCAGAGGCTGGGCCTCAGGCCGTGGCTGAATCGATCCCCTCAGCAGCAGCTCGACTACTGACACCAGTTCACTGCCATCAACACCGTTTGTCTCCCTTCCAGAGAGACGCGCTCCATGCCCAGCCTCAGTAGCCGGCTGCCTCCCGGCTCAGCCGTTCCCCGTTCATTGCAGCGAATGGCTCATTAGCCCGGCCTTTCCGGACCTCGGTCACCCCCGAGGAGCAGCGAGGTGTGGCGACGAGTCCACGCAGCGGGCTCCGCATGCTGATGGCCCTTCCGCCGTCACATCGATTAGGCAGGTGCCCTGTGCTGGATTCGGTGCAGAGCTGAAAGGACACGGTTTCTGCCCTTAATGAGGGAGCAGATTAAGGTTTAATCATCTTTTTTTTTTCCCTGAAGAGCGGATCCTTCCCTCGATGAAGGACAGCGTGTCCCTCTAGAAGGAAAGTGGTGCCTGATTTACGCCTCTCAGGCCCTCTCGCCTGTCACAGAGCGAGATGCGAAGGATGCGACGTATCACCTGCGGGTGTCGGGATGATGCTGAGAAGGGAAGAGGTACCCCTGGTGGAGGAAAACCCTCCTGCTGAAACGCTGTGTTGTTGGTAGTGAGCACAAAACGTGGTGGTGATGATGGATGCCATCTTTCCGTGTGGCAAAAGCCTACCCCCCTGGCATTAAGACAGCATGCTGATTTGGAACAAGAGGGCACGCTCCAAGCAAGTCACTGCCAGTTGACCAGCCGCGTGGTCTCTGCACCCCCTCTTGATCGGAAAAGGGGCGATGCTCTCTCTGTGAGTAATGTCAGACCGTACACAGAAGCCGCCAGTTTCCAGGAAGGCCTGGGGGGTCCCTGAAGTTACAGGAACCGGTCCTCGTGCTCGGTCACGTGAATAAGTATCTCCGTAGCCTTCCAGATGCTCATCAATTACAAGTGTCCGGGCCAGTGCAACCGGGCAGAGGATCACGCATCCCGGCGCACACACAGAGCGGTGCTCCTTTTATTGACTCTCTGAGCCTGGCGGGGCCCCAGCTGTTTCTAATCTCCTCGCTCACGTTGCCCTTTTCTCTCATTCCGCTGGCTTTTGCTTAAAAGGGAAGGCCCCGCATTTGATTGTCAATAAATCTCTCAGTGAGCGGTGCTCTTAAGGGGCAAGGTATTTTTTTTTTTACTTGAAAGTCTGGTTCCAGGCGATGGTGTCGCTTAGGAGTGAGAGCTTGGATGGCCACGATACCCCTCTGGTGTCAAGGAGCGGTCTTCCTGGCAAGAAAGTGAGACAACAGCCTTCACCGAAAAGCTTTGATCTCGTCTTGTCATCTTTGCAAAGATGATTATGCATGAGCATCTCCCAAGAGCCTTTGGGAAGAATTGTTGGGCGGAGGGGAGAAGTCCCGTCATCAGAGTTCCCAAAGAGGAAGAGAAAAAAAAAAAAGTCAGAACGAGAAGGTGCTGGAAAGAATGCATTAGCTGATATTAAAATCACCGAGGTGGGTAAGAAATCCACCATTAACACCTTGCAAGGCTCAGGGGGCAGAATCGATTTAGAGAGTTCAGGAAATTCCGCACCTGGCTTGGTGCAGTAAACCCCAAAGTCATTACGAAGAAGTAGTTAAGCCCCCTTGTTCCTCATACACTTATTTTCCTTGATCCCATTTAGTTCTTTCTTCAATTTGCGGAGACACAGGTGTACACTGATCTCAGCAGCCCATGAATATTTGAAAACTAAACTTTCTCTCAAAGTCATTTAAACTCCCTAATCACTACCTCACATTTGTATTGTCTGATCAGTTAAACTCAAGGAAGTCTTTAGGATGGCTTCAACTTAGAGAGAGAGAAAAAAAAAGGTCGAAGTATTCTGGTCTCTAATTTTGCTACCCCTTGAGACCATTGCTGAGTTGGTATGTCCATACACTTCATTCATATAACAAATACTTACTGAGCATATACTAAGTGTGCTGAAGAATATGACCATAGAGGACATATGTAGCTCCTGTCCTCATTTTTTTTATTGTGGGCTATAAAGGACATTGACTATTGTTATTATTTTTCAAAGAAAATGTCATTTTAAAAATGACATTTTTTTTAAATCAGAAATACATGGATTATCTTCACTAAAGGCATCTCTTCAATTTAAAGAGCCAGATCCAATTTTTATAGGATATGCCACCTTTTTTTCCCCTCCTGAAGATTTTTGGATGAGGATTATTATTATCATTATTTATTATTTAGTGAGTGCTGTCAGATGGCTCAGCAGCATACACATATAAATGGGTAAACATCAACATGTAATCCGTTTCCAAAAGGAGCAGGTGTTTATCATGAAAGTATTTGAAATTACTAAAATAATGCCCATTAGTGGTTTTCATTTCCTGGAAAATATTGTCTCTGTGGTCATTCAACGCCTGTGGCATTTCAAGTGGAATAAATTAAGGCAATCTCTTATTTCTGGCAAGTTTCCATGTTGCCACCATCAACAAAAGTGATATCTATTACCCGCAGGACCAATATTTTTTCCTCAAATTCTCTTACGTTCTGTGTTAGCAGAAAAAAAAATCAAAAGGCAAAAAAAGTCAGCTGTTTATCTTCAAATTTTATTTCAGTAATTTGTTACAAATTCTTTTCAAATGTCACACTAACAAGAGCTATAAAGGAAAAGAGAGAAGACGGAGGAAGAAGAGAAAATGGAAAGAGGAAGAAGAATCAACTAGTAGGTTGATTTGAGGTCACCAAACAATTATAAGGACTGCAACTAATTTTTGTTTTGAGTTTAGCATTTTTGCAAAGTGCTCTCCCATATTATCTCAATTAACATTTACCACAATCCTGGAAGGGAGGGGCAAAGTATGTTATATTTAGCATCTCAAATCTATGGAGGAAGAAACTGAAACTCAGAGAGGTTAAGTAACTAGGAACGCTCATATAAATGGGATTGTAAAATAGTTCAGCTGCTTTCAGAAAAACCTGGCAGTTATAAAAACATATATCAATGAACCAGATAAATTGAATCCAGAGATAAATGGATAAATGGATCAATAAAATGTGGTATATCCCTGAAATGGAATGTTATTCATCAGTAAAAAGAAATAAAATACTAATACATGCTACAATGTGGATACATTTGGAAAATATTATGCTAAGTGGAAGGAACTAGTGTAAAAGACTACAGGTTGTATGATTTCATTTATATGAAATGTTCGTATTAGGCAAATCTAGAGAGAAGTAGATTAGTGATTACCTAGAATAGGGAAGGGAGGAGATTGGGGGGATTTGGGGGGTTGACTGCTAAAAGGGTGCACAATTTCTTTTGCGGGGAGTGATTAAAAAACTCTAATTTTGCCGAAACCGGTTTGGCTCAGTGGATAGAGCGTCGGCCTACAGGCTGGAAGGTCCCAGGTTCGATTCCGGTCAAGGGCATGTATCCTGGTTGCGGGCACGTCCCCAGTAGGGGGCGTGCAGGAGGCGGCTGATCAATGTCTCTCTCTCGTCGATGTTTCCAACTCTCTATCCCTCTCTCTTCCTCTCTGTAAGAAATCAATAAAATATATTTAAAAAAAAACCTCTAATTTTGATCATAGTGATGGTTGCACAACGTCATGAATATGCCAAAAGGCATTGCATCATACACTTCGAACGAATATGTGTGTGAATTTTATCTCCATAAAGTCGTTACCAAAGAAAAAGAAAGCAACGGGAATTCATTAGCAATAGCGATTCCAAAATATCACCCACCCATTTGTGATGCACATCGATTTCCATCTTCCTCCCTCTCCTTTAATCCCTTAGAATGGCTATGAGCAAAGCAGCAATTATGTCTGTACATGCTGCCTTGCAAGATGGAACCAACGTGGCATACAGTTTTTACATCTGTCTCCGCGAGGAAATTATGGATGTTGAGGATTCGCGATAGCTTAGAGCAAATTCCCAGCTGGTCACAGGGTGTTTGGACTCTGGCTGTCGGGATCGGAATTCAGCAGGAACTGTGATGTTTGATGCTACTGGTAGGATTATATCGTTATGGCCCCCATCTGTCTGTGACCGGTGGGAACGATGTGGAAGTAATGAAGCTCTTTGGAATGAGAATTCGGAATCTGGTGAAAACACAGCCAGCTTCCATTAGGGAAGGAGAAAGCATCCTTGTGGAGTTTGTTCGGTCCAAGACAGCAACCTCTCCTTGGGCTCCCCGTTCAACCAGAATGTTCCATTGGGGAGGCTGCAAGCAGCCCCCAGGGACAGATGTGAAGTCACTGGGTCTTTTTCCCAACTACTTAGACACCTGGTTTATTTTGGGATCAACCGTAAATAGATTGTAGTCCTGCCTGGTGAATACCATCTAATTTATATTAAAAAGTTGGGCCGAGACCGGTTTGGCTCAGTGTATAGAGCATCGGCCTGTGGACTGAAAGGTCCCAGGTTCGATTCCAGTCGGGAGCATGTACCTTGCTTGCGGGCACATCTCCACTGTGGGGCGTGCAGGAGGCGGCTGATCGATGTCTCTCTCTCATCGATGTTTCTGACTTTCTATCTCTCTCTCTTCCTCTCTGTAAAAAATCAATAAAATATATTAAAAAAAAAAGTTGGTACTATACAAGACAACTAACTGGAAAACAACTCTAATGGGTGGGGAAGGAGAATGAGATGTGGAATTGTTTAACCCAGCAAGCCCCAGGGTGAACTGGACCCCTGGTTTGCTGGGATAGTTTGAGAGACTATGGCTTCTAAGCAAGAAGAGAAAATGGCCATGTGACTTTCCAACATTCCCATATTCAGAATGATGGATACTGTATATTTTTATGAGTCAAGATTTAGCTAGAATTATGTGTGTAGTGCTTCTTAATTATGAGGCCAGTTTTTATGTATGTGTTTAAATATGAGATGGCCGAAACCGGTTTGGCTCAGTGGATAGAGCGTCGGCCTGCAGACTCAAAGGTCCCAGGTTCGATTCTGGTCAAGGGCATGTACCTTGGTTGCCGGCACATTCCCGGTAGGGGGCGTGCAGGAGGCAGCTGATCAATGTCTCGCTCTCATCGATGTTTCTAACTCTCTATCCTTCTCCCTTCCTCTCTGTAAAAAAAATAAAATATATTAAAAAATAAATATGAGATGAATATTGAGAGGAACATTCCATATCAGAGGTTGGCAATCCATATATGATCTGGAGCTTTCTTCCTTGCCCAGTCTTCTCATCTATTAAATAATACGAATGTGGGCCAGATAATTTTTAAGATCAATTACACACCGAATCTTCAAAAGTCTTTAGAAATCCATAATATTTTCTATTTCTTTATCTAGGTCTTGATCCATTAATGAATTTGGCAAAACATAATAAGCACTTACTGTATGTTGCTCAGGATGCCAAGAACAGTGAATGCAGAAGTAAAAATGACAGACAAAGCCCCCGCCCTCAGGAGCTCACATTGCCCTCATGGAGTAGGCATTAGGACAGTGGTTCTCAACCTGTGGGTCGCAACCCCTTTGGGGGTCCATCGACCCCATCACAGAGGTTGCCTAAGACCATCAGAAAACACAGATATTTACATTATGATTCACAACAGAAGCAAAATTACTGTTAGGAAGTAGCAAAGAAAATAATTTTATGGTTGGGGGTCACCACAACATGAGGAACTGTATTAAAGGGTCCCGGCATTAGGAAGGTTGAGAACCACTGCACTAGGAAATGAGCAAGCAAGCAAATACGCAGGCTGCGTATAGAGTCTGATGATTACACTGGAAGGAATGAGCAGAATGATGTGACAGCAGGAACTGAGGTGCGATCAAGCTTTACATTAGGGCAGGGGGGTACGGGAGGGCTTCTCTGGAGAGGTGATATCTGAGTCCACATTGAAGAAACTGCACAAACCTGTCACAGCTCTGAGGGACACAAGATGCAGGAGGAAGGCAGGTATACACCCCTCAGGTGCAAGTGAAGGTCAGGAACAGAAAGACACGTGGCAAGAGTTGAGTCCCAGGTCAGAGAGGATGGGGCACCCTGGATACGGAAGTGGTAGTTAGATGATGGAAGGCCTTGGGTACCATGGTAAAGAGATGGACTTTTCTCCCAGGACAGGAGATTCTACTAATTGACATTTACGAATGACCACTCTAGCCAAAACCAGTTTGGCTCAGTGGATAGAGTGTCAACCTGCGAATTTATAGGTCCCAGGTTTGATTCCGGTCAAGGGCATGTACCTTGGTTGCAGGCACATCCCCAGTAGGAGGTGTGCAGGAGGCAGCTAATCGGTGTTGCTCTCTCATCGATGTTTCTAGCTCTCTATCCTTCTCCCTTCCTCTCAAACAAAACAAAAAAAGAGAGTGATCACTCTAGCTATTTAGTAGGAAATGAATTTGAGGGTAAAAGTCCAAGCAGAGAAACCAGCCAGAAAACTATTGCTTTAGTCGATGTGAGAGAATGGTGGCTCGGGTGGCGTGGTGCCAGCAGAACAGAAGAGGAGAGGGTGGATTTAAAGGCACGTGGAAAGAAGAACAACTAGCACCTGGTGATGGATGGACAGGCAGGATGAGGCTGAAGAAGAAGCAAGGATGAGCACTTAACTTGGGCTACTGGGTAGATGGCAGTGACATTTAACCAGATGGCAACGAATGGGGAGAAGCCTGTTTGAGGGGCAGCAAGTGGTGGAGAACTAATGCCAAGAGCTCTGTACTGAGTTTGTGCTGGGATACAATCAGACATGTAAGTGGAGCTGTTGCATGGGTAGTTGTATGTGCAATCCCAGGGTAAGCACACTAAATGCAACAGAACCTCACTAATGGGGAAAATGTAGAGCCTTTTATAACTTTGATGAAGGCAAAGCACCTATAGTTAAAGATATACAGTAGACACGAAGATTGTTATTGCTTGCCACTTATTAAATTTCTTTCCAAAACTCTGGCTGCTCAGTCTTCTCTATCTTAAAAATGTTTTCATCCAAGCACATTGTAAAACAATAAACATTGTTCCTCTTCCCTGCATCAGTGACCTTTCCCTCTTATCTTCCATGTAGGTTCAATCTCAAAACGTTTTTTAATTTCATCTCCTGTTTTTTATTTGTCTTTTTTTTTTTTTTGAGTTAAGCTTACGGCAATAAGAATCATCATAGACTTGAGATAGAAAAGCAAACTTGAACCTCTTTGCCCACCGTTCCTTGGAGTAAATAAGATGCCATTATTTTGTCCTGATCACAGTGACTTTCACGGTATGAGTGACTAGTCGGGATAAAAGTGAAGAGAGACTTACCCAAGGACAAGTTCAAAAGTTTATTCAAGGTAGGAAAGGCCCTCTTCATTCCTCTAGTGTATGACAGTACCCAGACCGGAAATCGGTAATTCCTAATGATAATTGTGATGGCATATTCTGGGGAGATCCTTTTATTCTTTGTCATTCAGTTAATTCTGCCCAGAAATAAACTTCTCTTTGCTGGCTGGTGACATTTCCTCTGGAGAACAAGAGTGGTAAGATTTAGAGAGTAGAAGCTAAATAAGATAGTCTTGGAACTTCCGCTGGAACAGAAGGCATTTTTTAAACCCTCTTTCTGTTGGAATCCAGGACTGATTTCTCGTTCTGGGGCATCCTGCATCCAGAATAAGACGGTTGGAACCATATTTTAACTTCATCCCTTGTTAGCTGTGTGGTCTGGGACAGTTTATTCATCTTTCTTATTCCCAATTTTCCTCTTCATAGGTTTGGAAAAATATTTACGTAAATACCCTTTGACAGGCCCATGTGAATGGTTTCCTTCACAGGAATATTATAAAGATTATGAGAAGTAAAGAATGTAATCGTGCTTAGAAACTGTGGTACACAATATGTGCATAATATTATATTTCACATGGGAAGGAGATGAACGTCCAAGTTTTGTACACACAGTAGCTGTAGTAGACTACGTTGTATGGCTGCCATTGGCACACGCTGAAAGAACCTCCAGTCCCAACTTCCCTTAACGCTCTTTGCTGCTCTTGGCACCTGCCCACAACCCCTCTTGGTGGAGCAGAAGGGGAGATGTGTGGTTTGGGGGGGGGGGGAGTTGAGAAGGGGTAAAGAGTCATCCCGGGCTAAAACAAGAGGCTGAATTTCTCAGATTAGGGAGACAGCGAGCTGGTTCCGCCTCCGGCAACTAGAACTCTCAGTGGAAACCATGAGGACTGGAGCCAACACACTACAGAGCTCATTCGGAAGCTTGGCTGCGGCTGATGTCATAGCAGATTCCTACCCTGTCGCCAAGAAGAAGCAGCCCTTGAGGAGGCTTGTTCCCAAGCGGAAAGATGAGGGGGATGTGTCAGGTGAGAATCTGAGCACCGACGTGTGCAGGAACAGGTCACAGGGCGCCACTCCCACCTGCAGTGCTACCAGGAGGGCATGGATCAGTGCAGGAGATTCCTGACTGGCCTCCCTGCTTCTCCCTATGCTGCCTACTATCTGTCCTCAAGATGGCATCCTTGATTGGAAGATGGCTCAGATCATGGCACTCCTTGCTTGCAATCCTGTCATGGCTCTCCATTCCATTCAGAGAAAATACCCAGATTCTAATGGGGTGCACATCATTGGACTCTCTTCTCCTACCCCACATACACCTCACCACCATCACCACCATCACCACCAATTCCTTTTGACTTTCTTCACTATTTTACCTGCTTCTTTATTATTCCAATTACCTTGGCTGCCTTGTATTGTGTGAACATTCCAGGCATTCTCTGGCTGAAGGATGTTTGGTATGATTGTTGTGGGATTTGTTTTTTCCCTAGATATTTGCCTGGGTAACTTCCTCACCTGCATCAAATCTTTATTTGTCACCCCGTGAATGAAGCCTACCCTCATAATCATATTCAAAATTGTAGAATCCCTTCCAACTCAGGTGCCCTTCTTTCTCTATTTAAAGAAGTTTCTACATGCTGAGCAACATCTAAAAGCTCTATGCATTGGCTTATGTGTTGTTATTGATTACTGCTTGCTTGCACCTTCTAAAAGAAAATACAGTGGTACCTCGAGATACGAGTGCCCTAACATACGAGATTTTTGAGATACGAGCTGTCGAGCGAGCGATTTTTGCTTTGAAATATGAGCAACAGTTGGGATACGAGCAATCACACGGATCAGCCGGCTACACACGACCCACCAGTTCACCTCAAGCGTCTCATAGTTTCCCACGCCTCAAGGTTACGGAATGAATTAAACTCATATCTCGAGGTACCACTGTATGTGAAGAAATTATCTTTACCTGCTTTGTTCATATACATAACCTCACATCTAGAGCACCTGGACACAATGAGATACGATAAATATGTGTGGAATGCCTGAGACCACAGGTCAGGAAGATTCGGAGTAACCTGGGAGTGAGATAAAATAACCTGGAGTTCCTATCAGAGATAAGGCCCTTCTCTCCTCCTCCTCCTTCCCCAATCTCCATTACCTACTTCCTCTTCCCTTTGTCTGCTTCCTCCGGCTCCTTCTGGGTGCTACTCCACCACATCCTGAGAGCATCCACTCCAGGGACTGGTTGGGGTAGGCAGGCTCAGAGATAACAAATCTGATTTCTCTCAGAGGGGAAGCACTTCTGAGAAGCAAGTCAATGTTATAGAAGGTCAAGTCTGATAAACTAGCTAAATGAGCAAGCTGGATAATTTATGTTTGGGTCAGAACCAAAAGAACTAAAAACGTTGAGGCTAGATGTCTGGATTTAGACCTAAACTGTCAAAACTCAAAGATACGCCATAAATGCCCAGGCTGTGGTCATACCATTACTGGAATAAGTGTATACGCTCTCAAATGATGGTTTGGGGAAAGTCCTCCTGAGTATCTTCTGAGAATTTGATTTAAAATATCTCCACTGGATCATCGGTCCTCTTCATTCATTTTATAGAATTCGCAAGCTGTCTGTATTTCAGTGTTACATCTGTGGAATGGGTGTAAAGACTGGGAAAAGGGGGTTCAGAAAAAGAAGCTATAAACTGATCAGAGTGTCCTACCAAGGAAAAGCATCATATTAGCCATGAATGGGAATTTTTTAAAATATACTTTTATTGATTTCAGAGAGGAAGAAAAAGAGATAGAAATATCAACGATGGAAGGCAATCATTGATTGGCTGCCTCTTACACATCCCCTACAGGGGATAGAGCCCATAACCTGGGCATGGGCACTGACTGTGAATCAAACCATGACCTTTTGTGGTTTATAGGTTGATGCTCAACCATTGAGCCATACCAGCTAGGCATAAACTAGTGTTCTTTATCGTGAAATCAAATAGTCACCAGAGCCAGAAAACCAAAATGTATGCGTTTTCTTGCTTTTCATTTCTTCTGACCATCATCCGCCTCCCCCATTCTCATTGAGTTCTCTTAGTAGGTTTAACCTTCTGGATCATTCTTTATGCACAATTGTTCTCTAATTCCTTTCACCCCCTCTTGTCTCCACTGTGCAACCATTGTGTACTTCCTGTTGGAGCATTGTTCACGGCTGTCTGCCCTCCCTCTGATTGGCTGAAGCCTGCAGCTCTCAGAGAGGCACTGCTGACACAGTGGAATAAAGTAGGAATAAAGTGGAATTAATTTAAGTGGTTTTTCTTCACATTTAGGACTGCTATTAAGGTGTTGATGGTTGGTAATAAAGGACCTTTTAGAGTAGGAAATAAAATTATCTTATACAAACATAAATGAGTCTGGACAATGATTATGCTAAGGCAATTGGAGAGCAAAGTCTGATTAGGGGTGTCAATTCTTGCTTTTTTTAAAAGGTATTTACTGAAGGGCCGATCTAGCAATTGATAGATAGACATTTACCCTTCATAAAGTGTGCAGTACATCATGAATATACTGCACTTCTTGCATTTGGCCTTTTTTTATACCCAAGACATTTTTAGTATGAGGTTTAAACGCTCTGTCGTATTGGTTTTGTAGAAGTTTCCCGAAATTTTCTGCAGTGAAATACGAGCGAGTCACTACTTGGGGAAAAATCAACCTGATCATCAAACACAATTTTAATATGTGAGAGGTTATATGTCATTCACACGGTCTCCCAAGAAACACGAAGGAAACCACGGTTAGGAAGAAAGATTTAGAACAAGACAGAAATGTCCTGTGGGAAACAATTCTCTATTTGTCGGTAGGCAATAATTTACCTGCCTCGGAAAAGATTTCCATTTATCCCGAAAAAAGGTCATTGCTCTACGTTAAATAACGTATGCTTAAAAACATATTTGTTGAGGTTTAATAACCTTGCAATCAATGTCTTCCGTGAATAGCCGCCTACTTGCTAACAAAGATATACTGTCCTCCTGCACTGAAGCTCCCCGTCTTAATTACTTTCACTAGATAGTTAATTTAATGGACCCGAGTTTTATAGATCTGCCAATAGTGATTTTTATGTGTACAGAATGGAGGACCAGCGGAGCTTACTCCTGTCTAAGGGACAGATGTTGCTGCCGTGCCCAGCCTCGCAATTCAGACCTTTTCTCACCTACTAACCTCCTCACAGAAAGCCCTCTCTCTCCCCCGGGTACCCCCTTCCCTGTGCCTTTAAGACTGTATCTCATTCAGAACCTCCTCGTCCTTTAAGCCTGCAAACTCACCCACGAACCCTCATCAGATCTCCATAAGAGCTCAGCTCCTCCTAGGAACTTGCATATCACGCTTTCTTTTCCTCTGCTGTAGCTGTCATCATCTCTTTCCCCCCATTTTGCATCATATTCATGATTGTGTCTCCCCCAACATCTAATCATGTCTTATGACAAAGTGGGGAGTCAGTGGAGGCTGAATGAGTGAGCACAGAGCCTGACTCATGGATCTCAGGTACTTGCTCTTGACCTGACACTGTCTCTGGAAGCCTCCTCTTTCTGCTCCAGGATTAGGGCAATAGCTGAGGCCCTACTGCCTCTTCATATACACTGAGTGGCCAGATTATTATGATCTCTAAACACGTAATAATCTGTCCACTCAGTGTGTATGTGTGTGTGTGGGGGGCTGGTGCATAAATTTGTGCATGGGTTGGGGGTCCGGCCAGCCTGGCCAGGGGGAGTGGGCATGCACAGTTGGCCAGCCTGCCTGCTGGTCAAACTCCAGGTTGAGGGGACAATTTGCATATTAGCCTTTTATTATATAGGATATACACTGAGTAGCCAGATTATTATGCGTTCAGAGATCATCATAATCTGGCCACTCCGTGTATGTCCAACCTCAGATTATCTCTGCTGAGTTTGATAGCTAGATTAAATTTTATCAAGCGTGGCCATGCATCTGTGCCATGTAAGTAGTGGCCTCTGATGAGAACCATTAAGTCACATCTCAGGGTGAATGAGAGGAGGTTCCAGCACTATTTGGAACTGAGATGTTTGTTCGGAGCACCCGTGTACAGGAGGTCCTGTGCGGCTCTTTGGAGACCTTCAAGACTGTTTCCTCTTAGGGTGCGGGTTTCTTTGGGGTTCCTGAGCTGAATGGCTCATTGTGGCACTCACTCACACAATGCCTTTTACTTGCCTGTTTTGAATGTTGTTCGCCAAATACATATGGGCACCTTGAAGGCAAAAATTCAAGGCTTATAATTTTTTGTTATCTCTTAAAAAAAAAACAAGGCCATGGTCTCCTATGAGATACAGTCTCATAAGTTTAGGTCGGGTTTTGCCAGTATAGTAGATTCATAATAAATGAGTGGAAGAGTCAAGTCGTAAAGTGATTTTTTAAATGAAGATGGTTATTTCACAGTGGTTAGAAAAACTATTTTACAGCCATTAGACTGTAATTCTAACAAGTCAAGATTTCTCAGCTGAGAACACTGCCACCAACCAGAATGCTATTTCTTTTTACATAAGAAATATTTTTTATTGATTTCAGAAAAGAAGGGAGAAGAAGGGAGAGATAGACACATCAACGATGAGCGAGAATCATTGATCGGCTGCCTCCTGCACACCTCCTACTGGGGACCGAGCCCGGAACCAAGGCATGTGCCTTGACTGGGAATTGAACCATGATCCTCTGGTTCATAGGTCGATGCTCAACCACTGAGCCACGCCAGCCGGATGGAGAATGCTTTTTCTTTGGGAAATCCTACAGGTTTACTGACCTTCCTCCGTGGGGTGGAAGTGTTAGAAGGCGAGATGTGACTGCAGAATGAGACTAGATTGGGGACACAGTTTGAGATGATTAAACATTTTTTCCCTCTCTTCGCTTTACCCAGCAGAAATTGTACAGGCAGTGCCTACATTCTGTTTACGTTCTCAGATTCCAAAATATTTCTGCTCTACAAAGATTTTCTTTCTCATTTGCAGCGTCTACCTAGAATTCCGCTGAGACTGGGTTTCCTGAGGTTTGCTTTTCAGTGCACACTTACCGTCAGAGGCAGGAACCCGAAGACAGTCTGAGTAATGAGATTTTATCCTGAGCGAGAAATGGCACCATATGGCCTCCCTACCCATCTCCCAGGGTGCTGACAAAATTATCGCCTTTTCCATTTCTTTGACACATTCGGCTCCTCACCTTGGCTGTTTGTGCTCTTGAACTGCAGACGAGCAAATGGCTCTGGGCCTGCTTCTCCCAGGTCCTTCCTGGGATTTTTCTTCTTTGAGGACACGGGGACCTGTGACAGCCCCCGATGTGCCCCGTAGTCACATTCCTTTGCTTCATTGCCACCAAATTTCTTGACACCCTTGTTATTCAAACACTATCAGCCACTTAGGGTGACACTCACTTAATTGCAAACTTTTTTTCTTTCTTTCTTTTTCCATCGGCTTTGCTGTTTGGAAGGTGAACTACCCTTTGGCATCTTGGCTCTCGCTTGCTCGCTCTCTGATGGGTGGCTTTGCCATTCCTGGCAGTCCTGGGAGACTCCTAGCTCCTGGCACCGCATGCTGGAGGTCTATGCTACCCCTTTTAGAGAGAGAATGAAGCAGCCATCTTCTATGTCGAGCACGCGGTTGGCTGGCTTCCTTAACGAAAGGCTTGCTTCTTTCTTTCTGTTCTGCTGTGCCATCCTTGGAGGGCAGGACTGGCAGTCAGCTGGCAACTGGGCCAGCCTCAGGTTGGCATTCAGAAGAAGGAATAAGAGATATGTTCAGCTCAGATAACAAATTGCATGGCTGCATCTTGTCTTTCTTCTTTTTTTAAAAAAATATATTTTATTGATTTTTTTTTGCAGAGGAAGGGATAGAGATAGAGAGTTAGAAACATCCATAAGAGAGAGACATCGATCAGCCGCCTCCTGCACATCCCCCAGGGGGATGTGCTCGCAACCAAGATACATGCCTTTGACCGGAATCAAACCTGGGACCCTTCAGTCCGCAGGCCAACACTCTGTCCACTGAGCCAAACCGGTTTCGGCTACATCTTGTCTTTACATTTGCAAAAAAGCTCAGGTGTTCTAGCGCCCACATCCTAAGAAACAAGGGAATGGCTACTCTCCCGGTCCCGCTGTGGCATGAGTTTCAGCTCTAGCAGATGAGGCTCTCTCAGAAGATTGGCATCTTGCGAAGGAAGCTGCCTTGTTGCCTGTCACATGGATTTTCCTTGGTGTGACACTGAAGAAGTGCTATCGGCCAGGGAGCAGGGACATTACTTAGAAGTAGGGGCAGCATCACATTTTGTCTTGAAAATCTCAAACGTGTTAAACACCTGAAGAGAAGAGACAGGAGAGCAAAACAAACGGTGTGATCGGAAGCCTCCTCTCTGGGGAAACGTGTTGCTTCATGCAAAGTCCTCCTGAAGGTAGGCTGAGGGGGGGGATCCTAGACCAGGGGGTGTCTTGTGATCCAGAGGAGTCCTGACTTCAGGGATGCCCTCCAATTCCTCTGCTGAGGGCTCAGGAGGAAGCCGTTGGCCTTTGAAGATGAGGCTTTGAGCAGGAGGCCAGAAAGCCAGGGTGAACATGTCTGGTGCATGTCAGCCCTCACCAGGCCTGTGTCACACAGATTAGTGATCCGTGCCATGGCGACCTTCTGCCAATGGCTTGTTTTCTGCAGACGGAGTCCTCCAGCTCACCGACCATCTCTGAGGGAGGCAGGTCCACATTCAGTGTCAGTACTAGTGTCTGACCAGGAGCAGACTGGTTTCTGACGTAGAAGGGTCGCCTGGAGTTTAGTTTTGTGACTCATGATTTAGGGCACAGATGAACCCTGCTCCCCAGAGTAATCATGTGATTGATGGGGAAAGCTTATGTTGGTCTCTCCACTCTACCATTTTTTATTGAACCTTTTTCTTTGTTTTGAGCTCATTATAGGTTCACATAAAGTTGTAAGAAACAATAGAGACGTTCTATATACCTTTTACTCGGTTTCCTCTCTCATAGCATCTTCCAAACCTAAAGCACAATATCACTACCGGGATATTGGTGCTCATACAATGCCCTGATCCTTCTCAGATTTCCCAGTTATTCGCAATTGTGGGAGTATTTAGTTTCATGTGGTTTTACCACGTGGATGTTTCTCTATCCTCCACCACAGTTCTAACCCCATAAGGACCCCTCGCATTGCCCTTTCCTAACCACATTCAGCTGCTCCCTGCCCCCTGCCTCCTCCACCTCCCTCCACCCCACCCCATGGTATCCATTGATGTACTCTTGGTTTCTCTAAGCTTGTCATTTTCAGATGTTACATAAGCGAAATCAAACAGCATATAGACTTAGAATAGAATAGGCTTTTTTTTTTCATAGTAATATTTCTTTAAAATTCATCCAGGTTGTTGTGTATCAGTAGTTTATCCTGTTTAGTTGCTAAATCGCAGTCATGGGATGGACCTATCAGTTTGTTTAATCATTTGCCTCCTGAAAGGTTGTTCCAGTTTTGGGCTATTAAGAATAAAGCTGGCCGAAACCAGTTTGGTCGGTGGATAGAGCGTCGGTCTGCAGACTGAAGAGTCCCAGGTTCGATTCTGGTCAAGGGCATGTACCTTGGTTGCGGGCACATCTCCAGTGGGGGGTGTGCAAGAGGCAGCTGATTGATGTCTCTTTCTCATCGATGTTTCTGACTCTCCCTCTCCCTTCCTTTCTGTAAAAAGCAATAAAAAATATTTTTAAAAAAAGAATAAAGCTGTTATAAACACTTGTGCACAGGTTGTGTGACTATCATAATCTCTGGGAGGAAAAAAAAAAAACACACGGTTTATAAATCCTCCTTTCCTGCACATATTTTTGCTTTTCTGAATACTAACTACCTGTCCCCACAATCAGAGCTCATGGACACAGCACACACATCATCCCAGGTTATGTCTGATGCATTAGCATGGAGTCCACCACTTGCCCATAGTCATGAGCATGAGCAAGGTCATGGCTGTGTCAGGAGCAGGAAACTGAAGCAGGAAGTGCATTGAGCTCCAAGCTTCTCCCAGATGAGGTGTCCTCTCTTCCAGCCTGAGTCCATCCTCCTCAGGCCCTTCCCTTCAGTCTCATTTCCTTGGAGAGAGAGAGAGAGAGAGAGAGAGAGAGAGAGAGAGAGAGAGAGAGAGAGAGAGAGAGAGACAGAGAGAGAGAGAGAGAGAGAGAGAATGAGAGAGAGAAGCAGGAATGTGGTTCTCATGTCCTCAGGGTGCCCTTGCCCCTTTTGCGGACAATTTGCATGAGGCCCACATGGGTTCTGATTTTCATTAAATTGCACTGAGCGGGGACACGGGGCAGTGAAAGGGAGGGAGGTTCTGGAAGAAGCAAGAGCAGCGCTCTGATTGCCGTGCCTCTGTAATCAGCTCCCAAGGCCGCGTGCTCACCTTTGCATGATGGGAACTGCAATTTTTCTCACTCACACCGGCTGCCAGGGAGCCTCTGACTCGCTCACCAATGGGAGCCCAGATCTGAACACACCCCAAGACCCACCTGGGCAGGGGGTGCAGCGACCCTGGCTCTGGCTCCCTTGTTCGTCTGATCCCTTCTCACCACATGGGGAGAGAAGGCTAGGAAGCTGAGTGTGGAAGGCTATGTTTAGAACTCTTCTTGGATGGATGTGGAGTTAGGTTGCTCCTCACTGCTGACCTTGTCTTCTAGTCCCTTCTATTTCTGCTGCTATTCCTGAGCAGGCATGCGGATCATGTTATGGCCTCTGGTTACTTCCTATGGCTTCTAGTTGCTACAATAAATATTGTCTCCCTCCAGGCCCTCCATCCTCTACACCTACCACCCCTTCTCGCTGCCTCCACTCTGCTGCCACCATCAGACACCTGTTCTCCTGCGGCCAAACTACCCACAGTTACTGCCACACATTTTGCTCTTCCTCTACCTCAGTGGTTCTCAACCTGTGGGTCGTGACCTGCTTTCTGATGGTCTTAGGCTCTACAGCAGTGACCCACAGGTTGAGAACCACTAGCAGGCAGGGTCGCCTAAGACCATTAGAAAACACAGATATTTACATTACGATTCACCACAACACGAGGAACTGTATTAAATGGTCGCAGCATTAGAAAGGTTGAGAACCACTGCTCTACCTGGAATGCCCTTTCCTCTGCTCTTCTCAGCAGATGGCTATTTAAGGCAGAGCCCCCACAGCCCACTTTGTGACTTGCTTACACCCTTTGCTTTGTGGGTTATCAGGGGTCAAGTCTCTCTGTGGGTCTAGATCCCCACAGACTCTGTGCTCTTTCACAATGGAACCTGCTCTCCTTTGACTGGGTGGTAGCCAGTGATCTGTAGCCACCAACTACATGTCTGCTGCATGAAGGACTGAGAAAAGAGTAGGCCTACCCGGTGACCTTCTCCATGGATCTCTTTGCTCACCATTTCTTCTTCTCTACGTAGCAGGATCCCCAAAAGTTACATGTGGTGGCCACTGGGCTCAATTCACAGGCCCTTCGAAATGCCAACAAACCCTGGGGTGTTTGTTATCATTATTATTATTAGTGCAGTAATTTCCCATTCTAAGAATGCCCTTATGGAGAGTTACCTTGCCTCCTTCTCCTTTATTAATTAGTAAGTTATCTTATCTGTTTATCTCAACTTCGATTTGTGCCTTTCAGCTGCCTGAGTATTTCTTTTTTTTTTTTTTAATATATTCTATTGATTTTTTTTACAGAGAGGAAGGGAGATAGACAGTTAGAAACATCGATGAGAGAGAGAAATCGATCAGCTGCCTCCTGTATGCCCCCCACTGGGGATGCACCGCAACCAAGATACATGCCCTTGACTGGAATCAAACCTGGGACCCCTCAGTCCGCAGGCCAACGCTCTATCCACTGAACCAAACCGGTTCTGGCACCTGAGTATTTCTTAAACACATTCCAAGCCAGTATCCCCCACAGGCTGCCCCAGGAGATGGTTGTGCCTGGAGGAAGGCAGGACTAGCGTGGACAGCCATGGAGAAAGATATGTTTTCTGACTCTCTCCTCTCTCTTCAGAGATCATTTGAAAATCCAAAGTAGAAACGCGTCTTCTTTGAAACATCTGTGTACTGTACATGTGTCTGCGCCAGCCCTGCATGCTTAAATTAGGCTCCTTGTCTCCAAATTTGAGGAATAATTATGCCAATTATGCTTATTGAACTCTTCCAAACTATTAATTAAAGTCTCTGTGGAAAATCTGTGGTTGAACATTCTTCCTTGGCCTCTTTTTGAAACACTGGCCTCTTCACATCTGTCTGCTCATTTGTACGCTCAGACTTGTGCTCAGGGTTCATCCACCCTGGTTTATGTTTGGAAAATTGTGCTGCCTCGTGGCTGTCTGCATTCCAGAAGACTGGTTCTTTCTAGCCTTTTCCTTGATTTTCTCCCTTTTCTTGTATATAGGCTCTGGGGGATAGAAAACATGATTCAACTGTGAACTTTGCACCTAACAAGTCCTATATAATAAAAGCCTAATATGCAAATCAACTAAATGTGGGAACAACCAGCTGAATGACCGGCCGCTATGATGTGCACTGACCACCAGGGGCAGACGCTCAATGCAGGAGCTGCCCACAGGCCCCAGTTCCAGCCAAGGTGGGTGCCAGCTGGGACCCTGATTGCCCCACTGGTTACCCTGCAGATTGGCCCTGATTGTCAGTCAGGCCTAGGGACCCTACCTGTGTGCGAATTTAGTGCACCGGGCCTCTAGTAAATATATATTCACATTAAAAATAAAACAAAAAAACCAACAGCCTTCTGGGTTGTGGAAGGTCCCAGAGGCTGGGTCAAGTCATTTGGGAAGGTTGCTAATCCCAGGGCACTTGCCCGCAGGTAGAAGCAAAGACTGGAGAGCAGGCCTGGTGTGCAGAGAGCTCTGTTTGGGCTGCAGGGTGCTGTGGAAAGGTGGCCAAAGGGGTTGTGGATCAACTGTGGGGGTTTGGGGGGGCTCTTGTGGGAGGAGCAACGTGTCTTCACACCACAGTAGAGATTATGTGGTGATTATCGCTGTTTTGAGGACTTGGTGTGTAAATTGTGGCATGGACACAAAATAATTCAGGACCACTCTATTGATTGCTACCACTTCATGATGGAATCTCATGACTTCATAAGCAGTTCGTTTCAGTTCTGCACAGCCTCGGTTTTGTACACCCTCTATTGAAAATACTTGCAATACCAACCCGAAATGTGTCTCTCTATGACTTCCGCCCAAGAGTTTGCGCCTCGTTTTTGAAATAGTAACACAGGCATCAGACTTGGTGTTTAGACTGAATCATGTGGGGACTGCCTTTGAAGTGTGGACTTAGAGCACGAACCCACGGAAGGTCTGTTTAATAGTCGCCCAGGAGATCTGTCGTTTTATGAGGCCTCAGAGCTACTGCTGATGGACAGCCAACTTTGAGAAATTCTGCTCTCTGATAATCTACAACAGATTGCTGCCTCTCTTAGTTTAATTAAACACTTTTTTTTAATAACCTAAGCACCTGGCTCCTCATATACAGATCTCCTTTATTGTACATTCTCACTCGCCTTCCTCACGGGTTCACGGCTCGCGTCTACAAAGGCAGGCATTGAAATTCCAAGCAGGTCCATTCACGCTGTGCATCCTGCCCTGAGCGGGTCGGCCAAAACTGATGCTGATGATCCAGGAACACTTTAAATCCAGACTCTCTTAAAACATCCCCGCTCCCGCCCGCTGCCACTCACACATACACACAGAGTCAGTGAATCACAGGATTTTCTTTCGGGGCTTCTCATCCTTTCTTGTCCCTTCCTTTCAATTTCCAAGCTTCTTAATTAAATGTGTGAGCGGAGAAACTGTGTTCTTGATAGATGTTACCTGTCATGGGTGGTAGTTCATAATAGAAAACCTGGTTGTTCTGGTCCTTTTCTTCTTCCATTATACGTGTAAACCTGTTACCCACGTAAGTAAGTTATGAATATTTTAATAACGAGAATAAATAGGCAACAGAGGAGATGACTCGCCGGCTTTCAGAGGGCTTGGTCCCCATCAGCCTGAAACTGAAGTGCACTGTCTCGGCTCAGGACTCCAGTGGGTGCTCAGCAGACATGAGTCCTGCCTCCCAGCCGCATCCTCCTCCGTTTGAATCGAGCTGTGGTCTCCTCTGTCTGCCCACATAGATCAGGCTCCTCTCAAGTACAGTCTCCCTTTTACCCGGCACATCTGTCTAGATGGGTCCTATACCACCAAGGACATCCCTGGTAATTGTACCAAGCTCCAGATAAACAGATAGTATTCAACTCCCAGGATTTTGGAAGCCTGCACTTCGGTTTTTGTTCAAACTGTTTCTAACAGACTTTTTTTCTATTACACAAGAAACAGATATTCATCACAGATAATAAGAATATTGTGTTTCATAAACTAAAATAATAGACTAATAAAAATATAGATAGGCACGGATATGTTTTGTTTCCAGAAAACAACAGAAATGCACTATATATTCAGGTGTTTGATGTTTGTTTTCTCACTAAGCAGCATCCTATGAGTATTTTTTTTACCATATAAATAAATTACCATACAAGTAAGTACTTAGACTTATTATAAATATAGCACAGTTAATTTTACTATTGTTGGGCATCTACATAGTTTCTAGTTCTTCACTGTTATAAATGGTAATGTTCTTGATGATTGCCTTGGCATCTTGAGAATGAAATATTGATATAGCCCAGCCAGTTTAGCTCAGTGGTTGAGCGTTGACCTATGAACCAGGAGGTCACGGTTCAATTCCCAGTTCAGGGCACATGCCTGGGTTATCGGCTCCATCCCCAGTAGGGAACATGCAGGAGGCAGCCGATCAAGTATTCTCTCATCATTGATGTTTCTGTTTCTCTTTCCCTCTCCTTTCCTCTCTGAAATCAATACAAATATATTAAAAAATTAAATAAATATTGATGTTTTTCTAACTCTGCTAAGAGAACTATTCTATCTCCTGTAGCTGGGAGGTGAGGATTTGGTTATCTCCTTTCACTCTCAAGTTCAGGGTAGAAGGGAGGGGGATAGAGTTAGAAACATGGATGAGAGAGAAACAAAGATCAGCTGCCTCCTGCACGCCCCCTATTGGGAATGTGCCCGCAACCAAGATACAAGCCCTTGACCGGAATCGAACCTGGGAAACCAGAAGGTGGTTATTCCCCCACCCCCCAACTTGTAATCTGTCTTCTTTCTCCCTCTCTCTGTTGGGAGGAAATGGTGTTCATCTTCCTCAGCCTTCTAGAATCCGCTCTGATGTTTCCTCTCCTCCTTCCGCTGGTGGCGGTGGGCAGGAGCACTGTTTTTGGCCCAGAGAAGGCGAAGAATAAAGGTAAGGGATGACACGGGGGACTGAGCCTGACAGCACAGAAAATTCTGACATAAATTAATCAAGCGGGGCATCTCCCAGGATTGAATTAGTTCCTGATTTATGGTTGCAGCTTGTGCCGCTGGGCTGTTTCCTCCTGCTCATTCATTGTTGCCCCTGATTTATGTGGGAGCCTCGGCGCATTGGCTGGCTGGGGATCCTTGCAGAATGGAGGGACGGAAGAGGGTCCAATCTCCAATTCAGCCCTCAGAGTGCACACCCATCCATCAATGTCATCATCTGCCTCATAAACTCAAGGCCGGCATCTGTAGGTTCTTGTGATGTTCCTATGAAAGCTGGGACAGTGGCAAAGGGAATACAGTATATGTGTGTGTATGTATATGTATGTATGTATGTGTGTGTGTGTGTGTGTGTATATATATATATATATATATATATATATATATATATATATATATTTTTATAT